>JANHFL010006578.1:467753-480822 GCA_032468155.1 Oxyrhabdium leporinum | reverse complement strand
CCCCTTCCATACTTGAATGAGGTAATTCATCGTCTGCCCTCCTTTCCCAGCGAGATCCCATTAAAACATCTGAATGCGCGTGCATCAGTGCTGGATTTACTAACAGAAGTGAGTTTGTGCCGTGGATGAACTTCAGTTTTGTTTCTGTACCAAAAGGGTAGGTGCCAGACGTGTTTTTAGGTTGAGCCTTTTGGTTTTGTGGGCTTTTACAGGAGTAGCTGCTGCTTCTTTTTTTAAAGTATCTCTGAGTCTTTTTCAGTATATACGTTAGTTTTTAATGGTATTTATATTCAAGTAGAACTGACGTAAATCTTTGATGAAAAAGTCATCTGGCTGACTCGTACTACTATTTTAACTTAAACCCGTTCTCCGTTTAGTTACTAAAACAATAGCGCATTATCCAGTGGGAATTGGATTTGAACAGAAATTGCAAAAGTTTTGATGCTGTTGGGGTTCCTAAAAAGGGAAACATGAAATACACCAATGCAAAATATACAATTATATTGAATTTCCCTGCTGCATGTGTAACATACAGGTTGGGATCAAACATACAGCTTAAAAATAGATGTAATTCATCCTAAAAATGGCTAGGCTATTTTGGGTTTTGTGTCTTGCCATATAATCATATAGAAAGTCAAGGTGAATGTGTAGTTTCTGGGAAAGTTCAGGGTTATTATAACTAAATTATGCTTAAGTTTTGCGAAAGTAGTAAGCCATATCTCTTAATATTTAAATTTATTTAGGGTAGATTTCCCCCCCTAAAAGTTACTTTCCCATATAGATTACTTTCCCATATAAATACAGGAATGTATTTTTCCCCTGCAGTCTATAAATATATGGTGGGCAGTATAAAACCTTGTCCTCTAAATTTTTTGCAACTTCAAACACTTTGGAAAAGGCTGTAAATTGACAGCCTCTTCTCACCTCTTCCTGCATAGCTTCAACTTCAGAGACTTTTTTCTGTCTCTGTTTATTAGTGGACCAGGTAGAAAGCCCCTGGAAAAACCTGAAAGCTTTCACTTTCCATGGCAGAGGGTAATTTGATGTGTTGGGAATTTTTCATGACATAAATGATATCATGGAGTTGTTAATTAACTGCATTTTATTTTGAAATAAATGTATATTTGATTTCTATAGCGCCCATCTCAACAAGTGACTTTGATTAATCTTCCTGATTACTTTTGAACATGTTCATTCTGGCATAATAAAAGTTTTCTGTAGAGGATAATTAAAGCATCAGGTGTCAGTGACACTATTATTATTCTACTAGTGATGCAACTAGTGATTTGAAGGTCTGTTACATTTTGTTACCATTATTAACCATTGCTTTTAGATGAGAGAAAACAGCCAAGTTAAATATCTTTATTACTTTTTCATTTCAGTTTATGTTAATATGGAAAACTATTTTACCAGTATGATGGTACATTCTTTTTGGAAGATAGGGAGTCAGTTATGGTGGATTTATATAGATTCACTTATTAAAATTAAGGTAAATATTTTAAGGTACAGCAAGTACTGAATGGCAATGGATCTGAGAAAAATGGTTTAGTTAATGTGCTTTTGATTAAATGTCATGCTTTTTTATAAGTGCTAGAGAAAGCAAACTAACCTTCACAATGTTGCACTTATCGGTTCTGTCCCCTAGACTTTCCTATGAATTCTGAAAATTATAGGAGCCCTGCATCTGGTCATGCCAGTGTAGGGAAGCCTGGGATAAAAAGTCACAGGGTAAATGTTTAAATTATATAATGTTTGGAAATTGTCCCAAGATAACTGATCTGTTTCAGTCCCATGTAATGTCCTACTTAAAAGGTGTTTTAGACACAACAGAAAGCTAGATAAAGCTTAACATTTATAACTGAAGAAAACACCATTATAACCTATTCTTTGCTTTGCTTTTATCTAACAATTTTTATTTTCATATTGCATGTAGACAGAACTGCATATATACAAGCTAAGAACTAAAGCTTCATTCTCTGTCAGTCCTTAACATTAATTGCTTTTAGGCAGGATAGAAGAAAATTGTAAGTATTGAAAATGAAGCTTTCTTTGTATAGACTTTAGAAGATGCAGTTTGATCTGAATTGCTCTTGTTGTTTGGTCTGATGTTTCCTTCCAGGATTTGACCTGATTGCATAACTAAGTTAGGGTCTAGAGCTCTGAGGTAGTATGATAGTTCATACCAAAGTAATTTGCATGATTCTCTGTATCTTACATGGCCTTTGAATTAATGTTGGAGAAATCAACATGGCAATATAGTAAAGACTAGTTTGGACCATTTGAATAGGACATTTTCTCTGAAACGATTGCTCTTACCATGTCCCTTTGTCTCGGGAATTGCCTTGAATTTTTGGTTTGACCTACATATTTTCTTATAAGATACAAGCAGATTTAAAAAATGCAGAATTGAGCCTGAAATGACTATGACTTGCCAGTGTCATTTACTAAAAAACACCCTTTTCTTTGGTTTGTGACCAAGAGGGGGTAGAAATACTTGGAAATCAGAATGGCAGAACTGAGAAGGAGCTTTTGTCTTAATTTTCTTTATGCAAAATTTAGCTTCAATTTAGCTTTCAAATCTTAAGTTCAGGTTTCACAAGATGCAGCCAGAATAGGAGACAGCTTTTTTGTCCCTCCAAACTCCTAGGTAGTTAGGAGTGTCATTCTCCTGATTATCTTCTGTATTTAGTGACCTGAGCAGATCCTTTCGGTGAAATTTCAGCACTTTTTCAAGTAAAGGAAAATAAAATTTGAAAGGTCAGGAGTTGAGATTGTGAAAGGAATCATTTCAAATACGCCAGTACAATTCATTTAGTCATTTCTGAGATACTAAGAGCCTCTGTTGAGAATTAGTGCCACAGCTTTCTATAATGATGGACATGGATGCAGACAATAGCTCAGAGTTGTTGTTTTTTTAAACATCATCAAGATTGTTTTTAGCAAGAAAAATCACACGCATCTTCAATATATCTTAATGCCGTGTAAGGCCATGATTATTTATGTGAAGCAAATGTAGTCTAGTGTCTGTGCTAATTAGTCCTTTATAAACAAGTTAGTTAAAAGATTGGAGCTTATTATACACTTAAAAAAGCATTTCACAGTTGTAGATCAGTTTAATCACACATGGCACTTGAATTTGACAGATCGGACATTGTTTCCCCTCTGCTTATATTGAAAATATAGAATTTACTTCCTTGAGGTATAATAACTTTAGCAAGGGATTAAACCAATTCATGGAAGAGCCGGCTGGAATCACTTTTCTACAAAAGGATTTCTGATCATGCAAGAGAATCTCTCCCTCCCCTCACCCTTAAAAAACAAAAACAAAAAACTTTGCTCAAGAGAATTCTCCAGGCTACCAGCAGAGATTTTGGAGAAGTTGGCAGATGGACGCCATTGGTTATAATAGCCGTCAATTGTGATTACCTCCAGGGTCAGCCAGCATGCTCCAAATACCAGGTGCCATAGAATGAGCGTGGAAAAAGATTGTGGGTAGAATTTCCTATTTGGAGCAGCGGGTTAGACTGTTCTTGTTTGCAAACTTACGATAATCATAGCATTATATGACTTCGTTTCAAGTGTTAATGAATCATCCATCTGCAGTAAGAGAAAAGTTTGAGAGATGAGTATTTGCCATATGCATTTGTGATATATAGGCTTATGCATACGAACAGATGGGGAAAAAAAGCTCTTTTGACGTTACCTTCAGGATGTATGCCTACACGCTCCCCAAAAAAGTAAAAAAAAATGTTTAACAACATAGGATAAAAAAGATTCTCCTAGTTATATTTTTTTTTAAAAAAGAAGAAGCCACAGCTACTTTAATATGTAGATGACTGTTTCGATATTTGTCTTTGCATTGGTTTACAATTCTTGAATGGGGAAGAATAGAATGATTGCTTTGAGCTTTTGAGTTCTAAGAGTTACATAGGGTGAAGCTTCTGAAACATTGAATGTTCTAACGAAATCTTTGCTCGAGATTTAATAGTTTAGTTATGTATCCTACTCAACGAAGACAGGCAAGGAGATTGTATGGGGGGAATTATAGAGCCGTCCCCACTGGAGTTCTCCAGCTTTGGACTAGAAACCACCATTAGCCATGTTGGCTTGCAAGTCTTATAAATTCTCCAAGATCAGGTGGAGGAAACCTGTTCTATCACTGAGGTCTGGATGCGTTAACTGTAGGAAGCACTGCGCCCATGAATGCTGTGCACTTTAGTCTGATTACTTATACATTTTTTAAAAATGTAAAAAGGATTCTAATGTTTTGCATTCTCTGAAACTTTTCAACTTCGTTCCTTCAAACATAATGCCTAGCCTTCCATTCTGAAGTGAAAAAGATAAACAGATGCACAAAAACGTAGAGGCACAACTGGTTTCAGTGAGGCCTGACATAACATCTACATAATTCAAAGTTAAGCATAACATCTTCAAATGTGAATATTTGATATTTATACACAGATTCAGGATAAGAAAACCAGGAATGTGACGGGTGCAAAAGTTTGATCGCTCTTCTCTGTATATATTCTTTCGGCAAAAATAACAGCAGCATTTTCTACAGCTACCTATGAGATTCCTAATGCTGGTTTTGGAATGTTTCCTTTGCTTGCAGTCTTTAGTTTAAATTGAATTATTGATTGGAAGTTCTCAAACAGGCAGCACATGCAAGGACTCTTAAGAGTGACCTTATTCCATTTCAGCAACTCTGCATCTTAATAAACTTATATTATTTTTTTATTGCTCTACTGTAGGCAGTAGTGCTTCCCCTACAAGTCAGTCCCATGTTGGATACAACGTGATGCTTCAGTTGTGAGCTGGCTTTGAAGGTTTCTTCACGCTGTTTTAATCAAATAGCAGCTTTTTAGTTAAGAGAGTAGACTGTTGAAGGCAGTAAGATCTCGTTCCAATATTTATTTAGGTAATGATAAATTATGCTTTTTCATCTATGGTAGTGTTGTATTTTGGGGTAGCCTTTACTAATACTGTAGTTGATTGTTAGGTTCACACTTCATTTATATGTGATTCATTCCATTATCCTAACTGCCAAATGAATAATAATTCATTGGTGGGATTCACACAGTATGCTACCTAAATTTGGGTTAGCTAGTTGTAGCTCAGTGTTTTGGGCAAATGCGACCAATATTTTCACACACCCCTCCCCAATACCTGGCTGTTTTAACCAATCACATGACATCAATTCTGAGATTTAATTCCAGCTAATTTGAAACCCTCTTGATAGATTCTTGCAGTTTTACTAAGCTTGACTGCATGTGCTAGAGTAGTTCGTGGTTAATAAGGTTAATGTTGGCTTTCCTGAAAGTTGTTTTGTCTACAGTGTTGCAGATAACTAAATTGTGTAATTGTTGTTTAAAATGCATGATTGAAAATTCAGTGAACTCTTGGCAGAATCATTGAAGGGTAGACCTAATGCAGCTGAATAGTACTGTAGTTTTTATGGGGCTCCAGGGCTCAGCTAAAGTAGTCTTACTCCATTTCTTTTTGCTCTTTGTGAAAATGTGCACTTCACTGCACATTTTATTGCCTCCTTGAAACGTCATCTGTTTTTCATTCAAGGCCTGGATTTTCAAGTAGCATTTTCCATATGTTCTTTATAAACACCCTACTCCCCAGCTATGAAACGAATAACACATTTTCCTGGTCTATTGAGCTGAAGAAAATGGTATAAAATTCTACCTATGTTTAATTTCGGTTAAAAAAATCCTGGAGTCACATGATTATAAACCATGTAAGTTTTAAGGGTTCAGTGTAGTGTGGTCTGAATGTCATTTCAAGTGCCTTAGAGCCTTGGAAATCAGTCTTTGAAGAGATGCTTCTTGAGGGAATTATCTTACAATTGCTCGTTTCCTTCTGAGAAGTTTAGTTTAAGGCAACGACATCAAGAGGCTTCTGTTACATGCCTTGGCTTGTAGCCTGCACTCTTCTACAAGTTATTGTCTTGCATATAAACTTAGGGGGGAGTCTTCTGAAGTTTTGCTACCATTGTGAAAAAAAGGTATAAGTAATGTATTTATTTCCGTGGGAAGATGCTGTATTCTTGGTTCAAGGGTAATAAGAGGGTAATAAATTGAAGTTTGCTCCAGTCAGGGTGCAGTTGCATTTGGTTGGGTGAAGGTTTGCCTCTTTTAATACAGATTTTAGCTGCTTTTTGGGGGGAAGGATTGTCACCCCCAACAAAAGCATTGATGACTTCTGAGTTCTAACTCCAGTTACATTGTTTAATAGCAACTCTGGTATTACTTCTGGCTATGCTGAAAGTGAAATTATTTAGTGGACTCCACAGAAGGCTGTGTTTGAAACAATTTCAGAAACTTCAGATGCTCTAAGATCTCACAATGAAAATTGGTTTTCTCATGACCACCGCTTGGATTATAGGTAGTCCTCGACTTACGACCACAACTGACAGGCTTGCTCTGACAGAAACCAGATACAATAATTGATGTAATGCTGATTTTTTTTAAAATTTACTACAGAACACTAATTCTTTTGATTCAAATTGTTCATATGGTAGATGTTTCTTACTTCACCATGGACATTTTATGCTTTATGTGTATTACAGAGATTTTGATGATTTTTTTCAAGTTAGAAATCTAATAATGTACAGCAACTAGAGTTTTCATAGGCATCTGGATTATATTAACATATGCTCATTTCAAAACATCTGCATATTTCCCATTAGAGTTAAAAATGTTGGATATAATTTATAGCCAGTTTTGGCTAAATGGCTTGTGTTCTAAGGTCTACCATCTATATTTTGAAATTTGATAGAGAGGTTCTTCTTTGCATTTTTAAAGAAAAATATCATTTGTTACTCAGATTATATGATTATTTTTTTTCATGTTCAGGGTGGCAATTTATTATTTGGTTATTTGGGTGGTGTTTTTTTAAAAAGTGTTAGCAGTCTTAATTACTAAAGGCAGGGATGTAAATTATTCCAAGAAACTTTAATTTTTCCTAGATTTCTGGAAAATAGATTGTCTATAGGAATTTTATTTTTTTGACAAGTTAACAGACTTGCTCCTTTTTTGACAGCTTATGAGAAACATACAGCATGATGAATTATGTGTGTGTATAAAGATCTTGGATTTATTGCTTTCTAGTGGCTTACAAATCATTTTTTTAGCTTCCATGTTAGAATTAATGGGGAAAGAGATAAAAGGAGATAGTTAAAAACATTTTATAATTTCATGTTTATTTTTCAAAATTAAAAATCTGTTTGTCATGCAGCAATGAAAACCCAGGTACATGTGCCGAAAGACACACCTATTTTATGATTCCTAATGCTGGTTCTCTAAAACACTTATGGCTGAGGAATTCTGGGAGTTGAAGTCCGCAAGTTTTAAAGTTGCCAAGTTTGGAGACCCCTGCTCTAGAACTAGCAGCATAAGAGCAGAGTCATGAATTGGGGAAAACTGGTTTACATGCTGTGTTGTTACTTCTGAGCTAGGTTAGTGTAAGATTTGCATCTCTGAATCTATTGGTTGTATTGTAGGTATAGTATCCTGAATTCCATAACCATTGATGTAATTGTTAATCTTTGGGGGCTAAATTGTTCCTGAAGGATGGTAACCTTCATCTAACTCTTTAGGACACATTTATAAATTGTTTAAATCCTTTCTATGTTGTGTAACCAGTCTTAGCCATTGGCTTCCAACATTATTTTCTGTATCGTCTGTTTAATTTGCTGTGAAGTTTTTACTGAAGTGGATTTCTGGACTATTCATTAAGTTTGCTAAAAGAGATTTTGAGCAGTAATGATGAAAGTGACTCCCTAGGACAGGGGTGTCAAACTCACAGTAGGCGGGCCGGATGCATCATGTGCTGGCCCCGCCCACGCCCAGTTTAGCGAAAAGGATAAAACTCTCGAGATGTCATGTGACGCCGCCGTGACAATGCGAGTTTGACATCCCTGCCCTGGGAGGACAGGAAAGCATATCTGGGGCAGAGTATATTTATTGTGTTGTCTTAACGTAAAAGAGTTGCAATGGTCTTATTTCAAGCATTTCAAGCAAACATGGCACAGTACAAAAATACAAACCTAAAACTTGGGAACTCCCCCTGAAAGTTTCCAGTTTTAGATAAACATGCATTAGGGAAAAGGAAATTGGGGATCAAGGGAGACAGTGGACAGTGAGGATATGAACACATGCGTGTTTAAATGGAAAGAGGCACATACTAGCTTATAAGCTATTTTATAAGGTGAGAAAGATACCATTAATAATTACGCGGTGGTTAAAGAATTTTTCAGCTTTTTTTAGCCATTTGTTGTAAACTGAATATTGGATGACGTTTGAACACAGGTTTCTTGATACAAATCAGTTGAATGTATTTTTGCGTAAAGTTTCATATAATAATTTTAAAAAAGGTGAATACATATGAGGAGAACTAATTCTGAATTCACAACAAATTGAACAAAACAATGCGTGCAATAATCAAGATGGCTGTGTTCTGTGGGAACAAAGCCCGAAGTACCACGGAGGGTTTCCAGCTTCAAAACAAATCCCTTGAACATGCACATATTTCCCCCACCCCACCCCAAGATGAGAACACTGGAAAAGGCCGTGTTCCAGGAGAAAAAAATGGCACATTTCAGGTTTGCTTTCTTTGACTGGAAAACTTGAGATGCTGCCACTCAGACAGCCAACTTTTGTTCTGAAGTTGGAATGCAGAAATTTGTTCTGAGCTTGACATGCTTGTACATCCCAGTCCTTAGCAGAGCTTTCAGGGGGTGGGGGTGGGGAGGTGCATTCACAAAGATTAATCTGGCAAGCAAGAATGTTCATTAGCAGATGGATTAGTTGTTAGGCAGACAATCCTGACTGAGCTCTTCCGAAGGGTTTTGGTTTTTTTTCCCCAGCTAGTTGAGAGAACGTAGGAATTTTTATATTGCCTTGATTAGGTTGTGGTTTTAATTTTTGTGTTGTTATAATTATAATAAAATGGAGGATAATAGGTAGCCCAAGCTTCCTCAGAATGCAATAGAAGCTCTATTTGCATTTTGTTTCCACTACAAGCTGTCTTACCCAAAATCTTGCTTCTGAAATGATGGGAACGTTTGCATTGGCATGGAATATAATAGGAATATATGCAACAGGAAGGCTAACTGAACATAAATCTGAGAATCTTTTGGGGACTAGAAGTGAAGTGGCAATTTTGGCTCAAAACTACCGTGTTCATTCTGCAAAGACATTGATGTTTTTCCTGGCAACTGATTTATTACTGCACTGCACACATGTGTCTCAGATGTGTTCAGCCTGGTATTTTGAACTGATGTCCCAATCAAAGAAAAGTGCGCTTGGAAACCTGTCTACGTTCTGAGCCTCTGATCTGGCAAATGCTGTTTCCTTCATTATTGCTTCCACATCAGTTTAAGTTATAGTAAAACTATTTTATGGCTGAATGTTTCTTATTACAACTTTTGATAGAGAGTGTAAACTTCTACTTCCAGCGTATAGGATTCAGATCTAGGAGCAAAGGAGTCCTTCATTTCAGTAGCATCATATCATTGTGTATAAGATTGTTAACATTGTTAAGAATTAGAAAACCTTAACAGTCACTCCAAGGTCACCCAGGATTTTTTGCTGAGCGTTGAGAATCTAGCTTCCTGCTTACAGTCTTAGTCAGGGGTGTCAAACTCAAGGTCCGGGGGCCGGATCCAGCCCGCTGGGTACTTAGATATGGCCCGTGGGGCCGCCCTGGAAACAGTGAAGGACTGGCCCGCAGTGCTTCTGCCAGTGAAAACACTCGGGCCACCAGAGGCGCCCCCAGTAGGAATGACGTCGAGCTGGCAACGCCCCTCGCCCCTCCCCCAAGGTCAAACACAACCCTGATGCGGCCCTCAATGAAATCAAGTTTGACACCCCTGCCTTAAGTGATTACTAAAACGTTAGCTCAGGCTAGTATTCTCCAGAAGCGCTGCACAATTTCCAGGAATAATTGCTAAGATTGTAAATTGGAAAGGCCCATCAAGTAATAACAGGATTGGGCCCTGGTTAATACTTTGATGTGAGACCTCCAGGAAATACAACAGGGCCATAGTCTAGACTGGAAATCCCGACCCCACATACCCCAATAGACACATATGCATATATGTTTATGAGATGCATGAGAAGGAGGCAGTGGCAAAATACTCTAAATTGTTGCCAAGAACACTACCCAGATATTTCCACGAAGCCATAAGCAATCAAGCTCAACTCAAAAGAAACCTTGACATTGTTAAAATTGAATGTGATCTCTGTGGTCTTTGAAGTTTTGTAAAGAAATATCTGAAGATCATAAAGGTTCAGCTGAAAGAAGAGCTTAAGGAGATGTTCAAGGAAAAAACGATTTTTTACAAAAGATACGATAAATCTCATACTGATAAAACTGAGACAGCTAGAAATTATGATTCATACAGCAACTTTCTATTTCACTTGCAGTTTTACTAAAAAGCTAATGCATATATTTCAAGAATTCATGATTTGTTTTCGAGAATTAGAATAGCAAGATCATAACGATAATTTTTTAAAAAGGTACTTAAAATTGAGCATTGCAAATTAAATAGTACTGTCGTAACATCATTAAATCCAGTAGAAGACCAAGAGTGCAATCTAGAGCCATGGTGGTGCAGTGGTTAGAATGCAGTATTGCAGGCTAATTCTGCTGACTGTCGGCAGTTCAAGTCTGACCAGCTCAAGATTGACATGTCCTTTCGACGTTGGTAAAATGAGGACCTAGATTGTTGGGGCAATATGTTGACTCTGTAAACCTCTTAGAGAGGGCTGTAGAGCACTATGAAGCAGTATATAAGAGTTATTGCTATTGCGATTCAATTTAAAATAAACAATAACAGTATATATATCTCCACTTCTGTTGAAGAAGAGAGTTTATTCCATCAAAGAATGGAAGTCCATTGGGACACCCACATCTCTTATTTTAGAATCCTTGTTGAATGAGGCTTCAACTTTAAATCTTAGCATATATTTTAATAATTTAAGTTAAGATAGAGAAAACCTCACTCTCTCAACATTGCTGAGTGTCTATCACTCCCCTATGTGTTCCCAATTCTGGAAGCATTTTAATTCAGAAGCACTTCTATTGCTTCCTCAAGTTTACATGTGCCCGAAGAGTATTGAGTAGCTTCATTGGCTTTTTGGTACTGTAAAACTTTTTGCTTCCAAGGGTTGTAAGGCCCTCTGTTTTGTTTGTTACTTTTATTCTGTCTTTAGGTTGATGGAGCCTGTGATTAACATGCTGGATCAGGCCAGCTATAAAATGTTGATATTAGAAGCTTGGTAAGGTTTTCCCATGTGCACATCTGCAATCTTTTGATGGATTGTAAAAGGCTGCTGAGAAAAATTGGTCGTTATGTGGTAAAAGTATAGATTTTAAAGGTAAATTAAACACTACTTTTATAGACTAAACACTAACATAGATTGAATAGGAATGAATGAAGCATAATAATACTATCTTTTCTACTTACTTTAGGAATCGTTCGGTTTCATTGGCACCTTCCAGAGCAGTTAAAGGCCCCATGAGAAAGTTGCTGCTTCCTTTAAACATAACATCAGTAAAATTGATTCATAAATAATTTATTTTGTAAAGTATATCAGTAATAATAATGTTCTGTGCCTCTTTTTTGGAGGAGTGCATTGGCGATCCATGTAATTTTCTTGGCAACTTTTTTTGGAAGTGATTTGCTACTTCTTCCTAGGGCTCAGAGAGAGCAACTGGCTCAAGTCATCCAACTGACATCATGCCTAAAGCAGGACTAGAAGTTATGGTCTTCTGGTTTTTAGTCTGGTGGCTTTGAACGCTCTAACAGGCTAGTTGGACAAGTTATAAATGTATCTAACCATGTATTTGGCGAAATTCTCCCTCTATTGAAAATGTATTAATTATTTTCCCCTCTCCTTGCAGCATAAGCAGTACCATAATGGATGTAGACAGCACAATTTCCAGTGGACGTTCAACTCCAGTCATGATGAATGGACAGGGAGTGACGACTTCGTCTGCAAAAAGTATTGCTTATAACTGCTGCTGGGACCAGTGCCATTCTTGCTTCAATTCCAGTCCGGATCTGGCAGATCACATTCGGTCCATACACGTAGATGGTCAGCGAGGAGGGGTTGGTGTTTTTCTTTTTTTTTAATTGTCTTTTCTAACATCTGTGTGTTAAACCAAAAACTAAACATGTTTAATAGGAAAAGATACGGTGTTGTAAGGTATACTTTTAAAACCAATCACAAAAGCTTAAAACTGGTACAGCCAAGTTATTTCAAGTGTGGGACCTAAAATAGACTTGAAATAGGAATTATAAGGAAAAGTGAATGATGGGGACAATGATACCCCATGTATGAAAGAATGCGCTGTACTCCACATGTTTACTATCATAGGCAAAAGTGAGCTGAAGGGGAAGAAAAGGTGAACGATGACAGGAGGAACAGGTTAAAAATACGGAGACAGATATAGTTCTTAATTTAGTAGAATATTGGGAACTACATGGTTGTCCTTAAAGACTGGATAGAAAAAAAAATAGGCTTTGAGATAACGCCAAATAAAAGCAAAGCCAAAACAAACGTTTAGGGCACATTTCCAAATAGAGGAGCAGGAGCTGTCAGATAGATTTAGTGGTAAAATAGGATGAGTAAAGATTAGAGATACGAATTCATCTGCCTGTGAAAGTGGATGTTAGGGTTTTGCGATGCGTTCAAAAGGAGTGATGGCACAAAACACGTCCGCATCAGAAGGAATCCTTCCTTGAAGATCTAAAGCACCTTTGTTGGAAGACTGTTTACGATGGCATCCAAGTCTCTAGTTGTTCCCATCTTCGTTGGTATTTCAGAATTGCCTCTAAAGTGGGCTCTGCACGTTCAAACGTGGAGAAAGACTTCACTGAGCCTTCTGGAGAATACGGTTACTCCAACTTTAAGGATAGGTCCTTTGATCCAACATGCTTTGCGATCACCTTTGAATGCTTCGTCTGTCCCAAGGCGATCTGGCGGCCGTCGCCAGGGGGGCTTTCCACCAGGTTCGCCTGGTGCGCCAGTTGCGCCCCTTTCTGGAGCGGGAT
>JANHFL010006578.1:419840-430643 GCA_032468155.1 Oxyrhabdium leporinum | reverse complement strand
GGTTGACCTCAGGGGTGGGTGGGATGGGTGTGGCCAGGGTGGGCGTGGCCATCTTGATGTCACTCGTAGTGGGGGCGCCTGTCACCGTTTTTGCTGCCAGAGACACCGCAGGCCAGTCCTTCACTGTTTCCAGGGTGGCCCCACGGGCCAGATCTAAGCACCCCGCGGGCTGGATGTGGCCCACAGGCCTTGAGTTTGACACCCTTGCTCTATTAGATGTTGCTTCTATATTATCTTTGTGTACATTTTTAGATTGGTTTATCTGCCACCTTAGTTTTGTTTTTCTTTTTTGGATTTGGATTTTCTGGTTTATAGTTCTATGAACTGCAGGCAACCGGCATTTTGTTTTCCAAGAGTGCCTGAGGGCCCCAAACTCTCCCTCAGAACAAAGTTAACGCCTGAGGCAAGTGCTTTGGTTTGGTTTATGATGGATTTCCATTTGTTTTTGAACCAAGAAATGGATGAGGAGGCTGGTGGTCACCAAGGGAAATTTTAGTAGGGGTTCTAGACTACAAAATGTGTGCAGGACACTTATTTAGGAGTAATATGGCCTTTGCATTTCAGATATAATGCCAGGTATAAGTCTACGGTGACCACTGAATATGCAGTATTTGGAATTACTTGAAATTTCAGAACTCGTCTGGACTAATTTTGGAATTGGTTACTGGTCTTTCCAGCCCTTGATTTTATTTATTTTTTATTTATTCAATTTCAACAGCCACTGAACTATCATTCTACTGTAAGAAAAATGATGGAGAACTTAAGAACGTTTGAATGTCCCTAATGAAAATATTGCTCTACTATTACTGCTAGATTCCCCACCCACCCAATCACCAATTCAACTAATTCCAGCTTTTATAAATATAATATAGATCAGTATTTCTCAACTATTAGATGAGCATGACTGACTGGGGAATTCTGGAAGTTGAAGTCCACTCATCTTAAACTTGCTGAGAAACACTGCTAAGAGCATTTATTAGCGAAGAAAAGCAAAGAAGCTGGCGAAAGCTATTAAGAGGTGTATCTATTTGAAAAGTTTAGGGCTGTTACATATGACTTTGGATTCTTTATGCTTGTTAAGTGCAAGGGTCAGCACAAGAACTATATTTATTTAGTTTCATGAGTCAAGAGACCGACTCTCGTGAATTCACCGTAGATGTAATTTTCAGAATTCCGGTGTTTGCATTGGAAGTGTTACTTCACACCTGTGTTGGTTTTTCTGTTTAACTTTACTGTTAAACTGTTCAACTCCACTTCGAACAAGAGGTCATTTGATGGCATTTCAGAATGACTATTGCAGTTTGTTTGCCTGGAAGATAAGTCGATCTTAAATAGTGATATCCCACAGGTTCTGTGCACCATTCAATTATTTAAATTTATCTCTATTAGGCTCAGGGCATTAAGCAATATTTAACATTCAAAATATAACACCAGTTGCGAGTACTCTTTGAGCTGGTTGATTGCTGATAAATGTTTCATTGCCCAGTTAGAACCATAGGTCTGGAAGAGACCTTGTGTGATGACCTGGGGCAAGGCATGGCGGCAACACAGTCAGCTGATAGTTCAAACTCCCCTTTATTGCTCCAACTTTCCCCCAAACGTTTATGACAAGTCCGGGAGCAAAACGCTCACACGTACACCTCCGGCAGCCTCTGGCTGCGAGTAGTCCAGCAAAACGCTGTTAGCACAACAGCTTCCAGGCAAGAAATCCAGTGAGGCAAGGGAACAAGGCAATGAATGCAATGAAGCAAAGGAACTAGGCAACGAGTCCACGAATCAAAGGAACTAGGCAAGAAGTCCAGAGAACTCCAGACATCAGCATCGGCACACAAAACTCCATGAATTCAGTGCTTCTTCCCGACAAGCACCCCTCCCCATAATGTCTCCTTAAGTCACAGTCCCCAGGTGTGCTTTGTGAAGAGAGACGGGGCGCTCTTCACCTGAGTCGTCGGGTTGGCCTGCGCTGTTCCCGCCTCCTCTCCACTCTCTGTGCTCGGGGATCAGGAGGGGGAGGTCCTTGCTTGTCACCTGAGCTCCGTCGCTCCTCATCTCTACTGGCTCCCCTCTCTTTCCCCCTTTCTCAGTCATCCTGCCCCTGTTCTTCCCTGATGGCAAGCTGTCCCAAGCTCGAGGGACTCATCCAGGTCCTCCCCACATTCCTCCAAAGCTAATGAGACCGCCCCCTCGACCTCCATCGGCCCCAGCTCCAGCTCATCCTCCTCCATGGATTCAGGCTCCAAAGGGGCCCTGACACCCAATCCCCTTCCCAAGGCAGGAGAACTTATGCCGTCCTAGACAAGGGGTTGTCCAATCTTTTCTTGAAAGCCTCCAGTAATGAAACACCCACAACTCCAGGAATTAACCTGTTCCGTTGATTAACTGTTCTCACTGTCAGGAAATTTCTCCTTAGTGCCAGGTTGGATCTAACAAGCTTCCAACCATTGAGTCTTGTTCTGCCCTCAGGTGCTTCAGAGAATAAATTCATATCCTCTTCTCTGTGACTGGCCCTCAAGTATTGGAAGACAGCTATCATATCTCCCCTAATCTGTCTCTTCGTTAGGCTAGACATATTAAACTCCCTCAACCATTCATGATAAGATTTAACCTCCAGACACCTTATCATCTTTGTTGCTCTTCTCTGTACTATTTCTAAGGTCTCAGCATCTTTTCTGTGTCATAATGACCAGAACTGGGCACAATATTTCAAGTGCGGTCTCGCTAATGCAGCATAAAGTGGTACTATCACTTCTCGTGATCTTGATGCGATTCTTCTGTTGATGCAGCCCAGAACTGCATTGGCTTTTTTAGCAGCTGCAGCACACTGCTGGTTCATTCTTAAGCGGTGGTCCATTCGGACATCTAGATCCGTGTCATAGTTACTGCTGTTGAGCCACGTACTGTTTATTCTATACTTGTGCATCTGGTGACCTCATCAGTGCATCATCAGCAAGACCACATGAATTCGTGAACTCATAAGGCCATATAAAAATGTGGGACATTTCTTTGCCCAGGAACAATATTTGTTGCTAAATGCTTGCATTAAGAAAGGCTCCCATTCTTAAATAATTGATACCTTCATGGAAATAAATTTGGTTAAATACAGAGATCAACACTGCATCTTGTTAATGGAAGAATTCCACAGGCTATATCAAATAGGTCATTAGATCTATTGCATTGTAGTAAAACTGGTGATTGGTTATGTGTTTGTGGCAAGCCTGGAAATAACCATAACTTTGATGCTCTCCAGCCATATGTCCCCATATTCGTGTGAATTCTGGACTGGGCCTTGGGAGGAAGGAGATTAGTAACTGAAAAAACTTATTTCAGCTTTATGCTTTGCTTTGCTGGTAAGGTATAAGAATGGGACTTAATTTAGTCTCTTTTAGGAGGATGGAGGAACAGTACAGAATTATCATGTCTTTAAAATGTCCAGAATGATCTTCTAAATTCGTAGAGGATTCTGGAGAGAATAAGCTCAAAGAGAAGGAGCTTCTCTTTGGCAATTAGAGCTCCTACAGTGGCTGGACTAGATTAGACATCTCTAGTGGCTCTTGGAGATGGATTGTTGGTCTGGTGTTTTCTATTCAGAGAAAGGTTGGCTGGTAAGTCTAAAAATAGACCAAAACATTGACACTAATTAGGATTTATTGAATGCTGAGTGAGCCTGGAAGAGGATTCTGAAGAATTTGAAGGTATGTTCTGGGAAGAAGAGGACTGAAGGAAGACAACATCAAGGAGACATTCATTTAGATGACCTCAAAACCGGGATTGAAGATAGATGGAAGAAACATGATCAAAGATATACCTACCAGAGGACTTTCAACTTAACAGCTATCAGCTGTTCAGAATGAGAGTGGTTGGTGAAAATGCCAACTAATCTTATAAACCCCTTTCTTGTTCCTACACGGGTATATAAGAGCAGGACTTAAGGATTGAGGTAGGGGCACATATGCCACATCATTCAGGATTAAGATTTCACCTACTTAGAATGCTTCTGAGAAAAATGCAGACAAAAATAGGTGCAGAATGCTTCAAGCTTTGCTATGCTTCGCTATTCTGTGTGCATCTTACAGAAGCAGAGAAGAGATCCCCACAGATGAGAATGTGATTAGGAACATATTAGAATGTGCAGAAATGAATAGATTAATGCTTGCAATTAAGGAGAAAGAACAAACTGAATATTATATGACATGGAATTATTTTATCAATGGTTAGAGAAGAAAAATGGAAATTAATAAAAGAAGGATAAAATATGTTAAGATAGAGATGTATATAATATGATGACTGTTATTGATATGACTAGTAGGTTTACTATGTTTAATATTATATTTTTATTAGAAGACATTTGAAGAGGGAGAAATGAATAAGACAACTATATAAAATATTATTATTGTAAGGTTAGAAAATTAATACCAATACAATGTATACTGTGGTAAATTGTGATTGTTATTGCACAGAGATATTTGTATCCCTATGACACACTGCTTAATGGAAGATGGAATGTTTATATCAAACAAAAAGAAGAAGAAGAAGGTGCATCAATAACCCTGTTCTTCCAAATCGAGCTTCACATCCACAATCCACAGATTGTCATAAGAAAAAAATCTCATAAACAACTGGAATTGAAAAAGAATTTTTTTCCATTTAATATTTTATCCTCTCCTGGATCTCCGACATCCATAGCAATATTTATTGTCTATCAAAAAATCAAAAAGTCTTCTGTTTAGCTTGTAAATACCATCTTATTTCTATTTACAGGCTAATAATAAATAGAAAGTCATATATTTCTTTGTAGGCAGGTATTTCCTGAAAGCCATCTGCAAATAATAATAATAAAACACTTTTTCCCTGCTTGCTGAATGGAATTTACAAAGTTAAATGAATACAAATAAATCTATAAATACAATTACTGTTGTATTGTATTGAGTAAACGTCAGTGTTGCTCATAACGGTAAATGAAAATGCCTTGCATAATGAAAAGCACTGATGACCCCATAGCATGCTCCAGGCCTCTAGATATGGGGAAATTTTGTCTTTGTGGTGTGTAATGTGTATTCCTTGCATATTTCCAGATTGTACCTTCAGTTCACCTAAAAGCAACTGAAATGCTTTTAATCCAATAAGAAGTTTAGCGCTGACCTGGGTGATTGAAACAGAAGACTACCTCATTTACAGGGTCTGCTCATGCTTTCCCTGCTCGGCTCTGCATGAATGGGTGATTGGCTCTAGATGAAGAGACAAGGTGTAAAACTGCTGTCATTTGCTAATAAGTTCCCTAAATGCTTTGTTTCTCTGTAGACTTCCTAATTAGCAGAAAACAGTTCAATTAACTTCTCTAAAAAGATTTAATAAAAGGACATGGGCCAGTGATTTCTCTTTGCAATTTACAAAACATGCCAACAGGGAACATGACAAGCTCCTTTTAGCCTATCATGGCATCAAATCTGACTCAAAAGAGAGACCCAAATAAATAGTTCCCAAATGGAAACCAGCTGCTCACTATTAATACATTTTATATTTTCCAACTAGCAACTCTAAATGGAGACATATGTAGTTCAAAAGAAGTGTCCAAATAGACAGTTCTAAGAATCTGCCAGCATTCTTTGAAAAATAACTGTTAAGACTTTAAAACTAATTTACCAGTCCCGCAGATGCACATTTTTCAAACATCTTTTACCTGTACATTTTTCATGAATATAGTTTTAGTCAGGGTCAAATTTGTTTATTGTCTTCATTGCAGTAATTACTAAAGACAGAAATTTCCTGGCGCATAACTCTGAGTTGAAAAAAACAAACAGGGAAATTCTGACTGCCACAATAATTTTTCATTGCAGGAGAAAGAAAAGTGTAATTTGACTTTCTAGTGTCATTCCCTTAGGCTTACTAAGTACATAACAGATGAAACTTTACTATGTGTTTGGAAAATCAGAGGAAGGAAACAAATCCCTGAATACAGAAATATATAAACAACACTCTAACAGCTCAAGCATACATCCTGGTCATCATATCATATAGATGCCCCACTAAACGTTTTCCTGAGAACTTGGCTTCAGCATAGATCTTCTATATCTTCATCTGTCTATTGATGAGGCAAGCTGAAGCTCACATGTTCCAGCATGAAACAAATGTTTATCATCTTATACTCACAGAAGACTTCCCATACTTGAATTCTCATATTCTCAGTTCAGGCCAAAGAAAGTTGATCGTTCCTGCAGAATTACTCCACTCTCATCAATCCACCAGGAACTGTGTTTCCATGGCCATTTTGCTGTAGCTTGTAGATTGGCAGGACATTTCACCAATGCAACCTTCTCCTTTTTCTCCTTCTCCTTTTTGTGTTGTGATCATGGGAATATCAACTTTGCAGAGGATGCAACATAAGTCTTCTATGAATTCAGTATTCTCATTGGAAAAAAAATAAAGTCTCTTCATGATGGCCTCTATCGCTCATCTATTCCACATAGTTTAAAAAACAGTTTAAAAATGAAAATAAATTTCAAATGAAAATCAGAACAAAATGGTGCAGGTTACATCCTATAACAATAATTCACAGATTTCTTTTGACAGAGAAATCCTGTACTCCAACTCTTTCTCCCCTTTCACTCCACCCCAGTGCAATTTCCTAAGTTTTCAACATAAATAAGAATGATGCCTTTAAAAAAATATTTTTCAGATTATGAGAAATCATTCTATCACGCAGAGTGGACTTTATACTTCTTGAATTCCTATTCTTGAGAGCTTACCCCCTTGCCTTCTATGAAAGCCCTTAAGGCCTTAAGCAGTTTTTCTCAACCTTTTTACTCTGAAAAAGCCCTTGAAATAATTTTAAGGTCTCGGGAAACCCCTTCATGAAAATGACAAAAGATATAAAAACTTCACAATACAATTAATTTCTAACTTACACAATCCACAATTTATACCACTTATTAACAACAGCAAAGTGGCGGGCTGGCCACTGAATCATGGCATGTAGATATTCCTGTCAGTGTGGATTCTAGCATTGTGCAATGTGCAAAGTTAAAAGCAACTAATGTTATTCCTATTTTTTTAATCAGAATCTTCCATAACACCCCTAGTGACCTCTTATGGAACACTAGTTGAGAAAGGTTGCCCCAAGTAGACCTTAAACAAGAAAGATTAAGGTCTCTGGTCAAAAGTTCTAGTGCATGAAATTGATTACCATACCAAAGCTTGACCCAAAGTAGCCTAAACTGATTAGTTTACCAGGCACTTTTCCTAGCCTGCAATCTCTACAGATTATTACTGATTATTCCTTGCTTTGTGCTTGTTGCAATGAAAAAGTAAGCATTTCCAGGCACTGAGATAGCTTTCCACTAGACACCCAGGCCTACTAATTTTACTTACTTTCTTTCAAACTGCCTTTCTCTTCCCCAGCACTGGCTTGCTTTCTGACTATCCTGACCAAATCAGTTAGCAACTCCCAACACAATAATTTGTAATAGAAAATAATTGTTTTAGGATACCAATTGTATTTGCAGGTGGTAGGATTGAATGGGTCCATTGCAGAGAAGCATTAACGGTAGGCTTTGAGATAAGTGCTTTTAATGCCAACTTACTTTCCTCCAATTTAAGGATGAAATTAAAGCATATTGCTATGTACTGGTTGCTTCTTTGCTACACAAACCTGGAGAACCACCAGATAGAAGTCAACCATACTAAACATCTTTTATTACTATTAATAATTGTCAAGTTGAACAGTCAAATGGTTGGCCTGTTGTTATGACATATTTTTTAAAATAAATAAATCAACTAATAGTACGGGGGGGGGGAGTTGCAATGAGCATAGATGAGAAGAGATAGCAGAGACCCTGAAGAGAACACACCCTAGTTTTAATGTAGTGTGGAAAGTTAGCTGGATTCCTGTACTCTCTATTTTAATTTATTCCTTAAAGCTAGTTGGGCGAAATAAAGTAACATAAAGTAAACTTTATATTTACTTATAAAGTTATGTTCTATGTGGAGTCCTTGGTACACTCTGAGCTTGATTGTTTTCTTGCAGCTATGTTCCATTCACTCTAATAGATCTGGGCAATTTACAAGAATATGAAAGCCTTCTTTTAGACCTTTTACCCTAAATATAATTAAACCTGAGATGCTGGAACAGTACATGCCAAAGAAAAGTCATAAAATTCACCATATTAGGATTATTATATATTTATATAATATAAATTTATTGTATTCTTCAAATTATTATTTTTCACAAATCACAGCTGCTAATCCTTAAACTGGATTTGTCCCTCATATACATCAAGTTCTTCCCAAGAACCCACTGTAGATGTCGTGTATCAGCATTGTATATGTGCAGATTCAAGCAGTCTGGCCTTTTGTAGTGAATGATGAATATACTGTCAATGCACAGATTTTTATGAGCTATCCATGGTTCTTGGTCTGGCATTCAGTGTGCCAAACATCATGGTTGGTTTGTGCCATAATCTTTCAACTTTGATTTTCAGATATTGATACTTTCTTCTCCAGTTCTTTGTCTTCTACTATCACTGGCATTACCAAATTAATTAAACACATTTTCTTTTTTTCAACTACTGTTAAATCTAGTGTGTTATAAGCTAAGACTTTATCAGTTTGTATTTGGACATCTCACAATATTTTAACTTGCTCATTTTTTACTACTTTTTCAATTGTATGATCTCACCAATTTTCCATTACTGATGGATGACAATTTTTACAGATGCTGCAATGAATCATTTTGGCAACTGTGTTATGTCATTGTTTATAAGAAATCTGGGCAAACTTATTTTACAAGATCAGTATATGAAATACTGTTTCTTCTGCTTTTCTGAACAATCTGCAGTTGAATCATTTGATGTTTTTTCAGTTGTGCCTTTTGGTCTTCAGCAGTCAGAATCAAGCATTTAATTTCTTTTTTTCTTAATCCAGCTGTAAACCAGTCACAGGCTTTATTTTTACCTGCTTTCTCCTTGATCTTTCATAGAAATTGAGCATGCTTTTCCTTACCAGCATTCAGTTTGTGGTTTTATTACTTTATTTCAATATCTATGTTTTCTTTTCTGTACATTCAGCAAGTTTTAAACTTGTATCAATGCTTATACTTGGCTATCTGATACATAATCAGCCACTGCATGCTTTTCTTCTTCAACAGTTTGTCTAACTTCAAGTAAACCTGTGACTCTATTTCTATGGGGCAAGTATGATCAATCAGTAATGCTATGAGAATGCCATGCATGGTGAATAGCCTCAATTTTCTTGTTTTTTGGTCTGAACTGTCCAGTTAACAATTCCAGCAGTGTATCGTAATACAGGTATGGCCCATATATTGATGGCTGTGATTGAATCTTTTCTTTAGCAATTTAAGCTTGTCTTTAGCAAACAAAAAGCTCTGACAAAATCCTTACATCAAGGTATCCTGAACAAGCTTAACAGCCATGGAATAAAAGAACTGGTTGCTTCATGGGTCAATGGACGGTTTTTGTCAGTTGTTACCATGAAAAGTGGAATATTGCACTTTTATACAGTAAAAGCAAGCAGAGATCAAGATTATATTATAGGAAGGTGGGGCAGCTATACAATGTATATACAAAATATCCTGGCTGCTCGCTTACTAACACAATGATTTCCAATTTAAGTAACTTTTAAACTTTATCACTTTGCATTTCTAAATTTTATTATCTTTTTAACCCAAATAAATTTATCTTAATTTATTTTAGTGTAAATTCAGTTTTAACCTTAAAATTTAGCCTTGAAGATATTAACTAAAGCTTTCTCTATACTTCAGTTTCACTTCACGGCTCCTGTTCTTACTCATTCCTGATTATTTATGTCTGTTAACACTTTCTTGACTCTTTTATTGATTTTCAACTTAGCTCTTAAACTTTTATCTGTTAATTTTATTATGTCTCTTTGTCTCCTGCTTCCCTCTTTCTGCAGAATCCCTTGACTTATTTTTCTTTTTCTAGCCTCTGCCTTCAAGCCAGGAAAGAACATTTACATTTACTCTCCTTGCGTTAGACAGAATTTATGGATGTTTCTTTTCTTGTTATATACCCTTCTCATCTTAACATCTCCAATCACTGAACCACTATTTAATTCAGACTAATCAGGAAGGCAGAATACAATTTACTGAACACAATTTTGCTAGCATGTATTCCCCTAAGGCGGGTGTTGGCAACCTGTACCTCCAGAGCCACATGCGGCTCTTTGGGCCCTCTGCTGCAGCTCCCTGTCCCATCTCTGGCTGGCCCCACCCCTTGCCCTTGCCCTTCCCTCTCTTGCTTGGCCTGAGAAGGTAAGGGCAACAGCAAGAGATGGAGAAACAGCCAGGGCTGATTCTCCAGCACCTCACTCTTGCTGGAGCTTCTTCTGGCCCTTGTTGGTGCTGGGTATGTGTCGGTCACTTGGGGAGAAAGAGCAACCTGCTCTCTGCCCCAAGACACTGGCCTGCCCCAGCCACAACCTATGTCAGCCTCACTAACACGAGGGCTGATGGGGTGGGAATGGCATCAGGAAACAACAGAAAGGGGGATGGGCCCGCAGCACCCATCTGCGTCTTTAAGAAGCTCAGTGCAGCGGGAAAAGGGAGCTGGCCCCACCAAACCTTGCAGGCCCACCTTGGAGGTCAGGCTCGGAGAAAGCCAGACAGCCCTTGTCAAAGATGCTCACCCACCAGCTGGTTTTCCCCTCTTTCTCTATGTCTCTCAGTGTGTGTTTATCTGTCTCTCACACATATGCACTCTCTCTCTCTCTCTCTCTCTCTCTCTCTCTCTCTCTCTCTCTCTCTCTCTCTCTCTCTCTCTCTCTCTTTGTCTC
>JANHFL010006578.1:314247-324575 GCA_032468155.1 Oxyrhabdium leporinum | reverse complement strand
TCTATCTATCTATCTATCTATCTATCTATCTATCTATCTATCTATCTATCTATCTATCTATCTATCTAATCTATCTTTTTCGACTCCAACTCCCAAAACTAAAACAAACCATGTAATTTTTTTTCCTGTTTTCTGATAATGTTCCAGATCGCTTTGGGTTTTATTTGCAAAACAAAGTACAGCTTATGAGCAGAAACCTAGTGGTTCTTCACCCATGTTTCATTCTAGTTCATTCAAGGAAATAGGGCATGAATAATACTGCATGACATTCTCCCACTGATGTCACGGTTATGCTCCACTCCAAAGAAGGTCATCTTCACATCAGAGAAACATAAAATTGCAAGCACAATTCGCAACTCATTTCCCCTCCTAAATATCCTGCCCGGACTTTTGTTTGAAGATGCAATTTTGGGGGAAGGGATGGGGAGGAAGGGAGCTTCCATTTACAGATGCTTAGAAGCAAAATAACTGGAAAACAGATGACTTGAAAAAGTACGTGAAACAGGTAAGAGTGAGACATGGATGGGCATTATTTTACTAAAAGACAGATAATGGCAGAATATAATAGCCAAACCATTGGACAGATTTTCTAAAACATTTTTATCCCATCTTTATTATTTTTATAAACAACTCAAGGCAGCAAGCATACTGAATAATATTCCTGCCTATTTACCCTACATCAATTTGCTGATGAAGCTCTCTCATCCCTCATAATAATTTTCAGGATCGTTTTAACTCTCATTAATGCTGATGTGAATTTCGTTTCCTTTGTGTAAACAGAAATGCAATCAAAACAGGACTGCTAAAAAATCAAGAGAAAAGCTGAGTAACATGGTTGTTAAGTGAATTTGCCCTCCCCATTGATTTTGCTTGTCAGGAGGTTGCAAAAGGTTGCAAAAGGTTGCAAAAGGTGATCACGTGACCTCGGGCCACTACCACCGTCATAAAGATGAGTCAGTTGCCAAGCATCTGAATTTTAACCACGTGACCATGCTTATAAGTTACTTTTTTTCAGTGCCGTTGGAACTGTAAATGCACTGTTGTAACTTGAGGACTACCTGTATTCTGTAAGGGAATTCCTTTAAAGAGGATCGGAAAGGAACCATCTAGAGTTTTTCATATGTGCCTAATAACACGAGATCAATTTCAATTCTTCCTTCTGAAGATCTGGGAGAGAAACTGGCAGAAGACTCTTTTGCCTCAGACTATGGAGTTAATTTGTCACTGAGGTAAGATGTGAACTCCAGATTTCCCAATTCCTACATTTAACTCCTGGATTATTCCCATCATTAGCAAGTTAGTCGGAATTAGTAATGTCCTCCAGATGTTTCACATGCTGGGGTAACCATGTGGCATTTAAAAAAGGTTTACAGCTTCCAGTGAAGGCCAGAGGATCAGCAAGTTAATGACATGTTTCTCTGGTAGAAAACCTAGCTTAATTTCCAATGAGGTCACAGACAAAAATCCAGTGGATTTTATTTGTGTGCATTGATGCTCACCCAGTTGTTAAAAGCCGAAATCCTGTGAGGACAGAGATGGAAGACTACTGTGGGAAAAGTACCAAAGCTAAATCTTTGTGCAATCCATACTCTCCTAATCCATGGGCTTAGAAAACAGTAAAATAAGCAGAACAGATTATCTCACCAAGATCAAACTGTCTGCACTATCTCAGTGAAGATTTCTGTAGTAAAACCACTGCCTGTCAGGGAATTGTTGGTTTTGTAAGCTGATTTATTTATTTTTTTAAGTTCTACAGTGCATTCTTAAGAAACGTGTGGACTGGAATAGTATAGTGCTGATCTGGATTCCTATATGTGCTACCATTGATCTACAGTATATCCAAGGTCATTCTCCATGGCTCCAGACCGTAACTTTTTAAAAATGTCCTTTTTAAAAAAAAAATAGCCGAAGGAGCCGGGGGGGGGAGGGGAGCATGGTGACTTAGCGGTTAAAGAGACTGAGCTTGTCAGTGGGAAAGCTGATAGCCTAGGTTTGAAACCCGAGTGCCGCGTGATGGAGTGAGCTCCCGTTCCTGCCCCAGCTCCTGTCCGTCTAGCAGTTTGAAAGCATGCAAGTGTGAGTAAATAAATAGGTGCCACTTTGGTAGGAAGGTTCTGTGCGCTTTTAGCATACAGTCATGCTGGCCACATGATCATGGAAAATGTCTTCGAATAACACTGTCTCCCTCAGCCAAGAAATGGACGTAAGCACCGCGCCCTAGAGTCAAACCTGACTGGCCAGGAAAACCTTTACTTTGTTATGTCACAGTGCAAAATGCCCGCACTCTATCCCCAACATCTGTCTGAACCAGCGAATGGATCTGGAAGAAGAGCTAAGAAATGTTGAAAGTAATCAGAAGGTTTTGAGTTGCCTAAATATTATACTATTGTGAGAGTAGTCTGACATAGTGGTTAAAGGTAGCAAGCAGAAACCAGGACATTGTGAGTTCTAGTTTTGTCTTAGGCACAAAGTCACCTGTGTGACCTTGGACAAGTCCTCCTATCTCATCCCTAGAAAGAAGGTGGCAGGGGAAAACCACTTCTGAAATCTTGCCAAGAAAACTGCAAGGGCTTGTTCACTTTGTTACTTGGATGTCAAGGTTAATTTAAAGGCATCCAAAACAAAAACTAAAAGAAAATGGACCACCTTATTAGAAGATATGGTCATGCATTGTCAATTACAGGTAGTCCTTGACTTACAACAATTTGTTTAGTGACCGTTCAAAGTTACAGCGGCACTAAAAAAAAGTAACTTATGACCTTTTTTTGTATTATGACCATTGCAGCATCCCTACAGTCACTTGGTCATTTGTGACCTTCTGACAAGCAAAGTCCATGGGAAACCATAGTCATTTAATGACCATGTTACTAACTTAACAACTGCAGTGATACACTTAACAACTGTGGCAAGAAGGTCTTAAAATAGGGCAAAACTCACTTAACAATTGTCTCACCTAGCAACAGAAATTTTGGGCTTAGTTGTGGTTGTAAGTCAAGGACTACCTGTACAGAACAGAGTAGCTAGGTTCACACAAAAATATAATCTGGAATTTGGTTAAAAAAAACTATAGTTACAGTGATAACGTAACTGCGATGCCCAAGTTGAATATCTCCGGAGAATAGTAAAAAAAAGTCAAGATGGCAGCTACAATGTTGAGACTGAAGCTACCTAGTTTTTATGTGTATGTGACACATACTCTTTTAAGTTTTTAACCAGATCCTGTGGACATCTCTACCATCTGTTGACATGCTTCATGTAAGGTGCTGAGTTAATACTAGATTTCCTACTGGCTGCGAAGGATGAAGTAGCCAGCCCAATTTTATCTAAGATTAGTAAGTTGTACAAACCCACCAGAGTTTTAAGCCCAATGTCCTGTTGGGAAATCTGGCATAATGCAATCCCTGATGGGCAACGATTAATATATGCAATTAGGCTAATGAGACTGTTTGCAATAAATAAATAGATTGTATTGTAAACAGTCTCATTAACCTAATTCTTTGCCTTTGCTGTAAGATGCTGGTGAAGTATAAAGAAGTATAGAACATGTCCCATTAAACAATAAACAGATTATGCACTGGATAGGTGATCCTTCACCCTGGACTAGGTGACTTCCAAGCTCCCTTCCAACTCTTATTATTATTTATTGTAGGGTACATTCCCATCACATTTTGGTAAAGACAGAAGAGATAAAAATACAAAATATGGAAACATAAAATCTAAAGTATTATAAATGCATGTCTAGATTACAGATATACTTTTTTTGCTTCATTTGTCACAGCCAGGAAATCAACGAAGTCTCCATTATAGGGTCTGTGTTGGCACTCTAACACTATTGTGTCAGATAGTTTGTTTTTCAGTGCCACAATCACAACTTGGTGATGGTATTCTGCCTCACTTATAGAGGGAGTCTGCACATCGACAATGGTTAGTGCAAATTCGGTTCAATGTTGTCTGTATCGCACAGGGCTGGTCAACATTCTAGGCCTCTAAGACGGTGATTCTCAACTTGTAGTCCGTGGCCCCCTGGGTGGCCGCAATGTTGTTACAGAGGGTCAGCAAAGTTTGAACAAATGTTATGATTTAAATCTTGAGTTAAGTTTTGGTGGGCCATGGCCATGGTCCGTGGCCACAAAGGTATTTAAAGGGGGTCAGTGGTGAAGAAAAGGTTGAGAACCACTAAGAGATTCCTGAACCAATGGAATTACAAAAGAGGAATAATAATCATGTTTGATTGACTGGACTCCACCTTTAAAATAATGACAACTGCAACCGTAGCAACAGAGGAAATTAAAACATTTGAGCTGGTACATGGTGAGCAGTCCCATCATCAACTGGTTGAACTTGGCCTCTTTTACTGGAAAACTCAAGAATAGCTCTGAAATTGTTCTGTGGCTCTTACCACTGACTGGCCCAGGAACATGGACAAATATGGAAAATAATGGGAAATGAGCAAGTATTTTGGGAAATGGCGCTATTCGAAAGGAATCTGTTTCAATCAAGGAAGATAGGCAATTCTGAAATGTTATCAACTGGGCTTCTGTCTAGGTTCCACAAGATATATCTGGAGAAACAGATCCAAATATCTAGAGTTTTAGTCATTCCAACCACTTGCAAGTCATAAGGGTTTTTACAGAACTGCTCCTGAAAATAATGCCAGATTCGGTCACAAAACCAAAATACGGATCTCATCCAGTTTAGGGTGTGATATTTTTTCTGGATGAACAGTGTTTCTTTTCTCCCATTAAGGAAAAGGAACTAGGTGGGGCTTTCTTGGAATTTTTTTTTGGTTTGTTTTGCACCCAAAGTGGCTGAATTTATAGGCAGAGGTCAGTGCTAGCCTTTAAATGCTATTTAAATGTTTTTACATATATATATATTTTAAAAATATGTTTTTTTATGATGTTGTTGTAAATCTTATTATGTTGTTCTGATGCAGGGGAACTTGTACAATATTGATTGAAGATTATTATCTCTCTCTCAAAGATGGCCTCTGGCTATCATCGTTCCTAAGCAGTTCACAACTTCAAGCTATTTAGTTTCTTAAGTGGTTGCCGATTTCATGAGTTTGAGCTTTGGGGTGCTGCTGTCTTAATATTACACCTTAATGGGAATTTCAGTAAACTGGGACATTTTCTGAGATTTTGCCTTTGGATTCAGATTTTAAGAGTAGCTCAAGATCCCAGTATGTAAAATCCTTTGTGAGCCTCAGTCTCCTTGTTGAGGGACATGGCATTATATGGAAGCATTTTCTACAGGTGGCCTTGACTTGTGACTGCAATGGAGCCTGCTCATCATGATTGCATGTCGTGATGGTTGTAAAATGGGTTTAGGTGCTGATTGGTTGGAAGCTCAACAGAAGGAGATCCAACCTGGAAAAGGACGTATTTCCTGGCAGTGAGAACAATGAAAGAATGGAAGAATTTGCCTACTAGAGTTGTGGGTGTTCCATTATTACTGGTTTTCAAGAAAAGATTGGATAGCCATTTGGCTGGGATGGTATAAGAACTCCTGATTTGTGCAGGGTGCTGGACTTAGAAGACCTCCAGCCCCGTGAGTCTAATCTGAAGGTTCAAAACTCTTCACACTTTAGTTTTCTTAGACTGTGATCTCCTCTATTGTCATAATGCCTTGACTTCTGCAAACGTCCAAATTGGTTTGAAGAACCTAGACCATGACTGGCTGAGTTTTAAATTGCAATTGGAATTTGGGTGGTAGGTGGACCTTATTGAGCCTTGTCATCTGAAAGGGCCAAGAAGCTCAAGATGGAAACTGTTTAATGAATGCATCTATGGTGTGTGCTGCAGGTAAAAGAAACCACCCACCCACCTAGGATTCCAGAACCAGAAAGAAATTTCTAACTCAAAGAATAATAGGAAATAAATGATACAACAGTTCTCTGGACTCTTTCCTTCAGCAGGACAATTCCCTGAAAGTGGAACAGGGTGGAACCAAAGCACAGGTAGTCCTCAATTTACTACAACTACAACTGAGACTAAAATTTATAGTGCTAAGCGAGACAGTTGTTAAGTGAGTTTTGTCCCATTTACAACTTTCTTGCCCCAGTTGTTAAGTAAATTTCTGCAGTTGTTAAGTTAGTAACACAGTTGTTAAGTGAATCTGATTTCCCCATTGACGTTGCCTGTCAAAAGATAGCAAAAGAGGATCATATGACCCAAGGACACTGCAACTGTTATAAATATGAGTCAGTTGCTTATATTTCAAAATTCAAGTTTCTGAATTTTGATCATGTGACTGCAAAGGTCGTAAGTGTAAAAAAACATGGGCCACCTACTCCGTGTTTCCCAGTGCATCTATGTACACAGAGATGCATCTCCAGCAAAAATCAAAATATATGTACATAGACACATGCAGCCCAATACAATAGGTTACTTTATTAGAAGAAAATATAAACAATTCTTATGGTTACTGCTGATAAACAACTTGGAAAGAATTCAAAAAGTCTTGTTCCCCTTAACTTCTTGAAAATGGTGCATGTATAAATCCTCAGAGACGAAGCTTCCACATACTCCCCAAAGTGGTGGGTAGAGCCAAAGTAAAATTAATCTGATCCCATGATGTTTACATTTACTTAAAATTACATACCATTAATAGAACTCACTGCCAGACGTGTATTTAATCCTTTCTCCTTTGTGTGATATTGCGCAGTTGTGTAGGCCTGATTGTAGGAGGCTGCAAACTGTATCTCTCTTTGAACAAAAAAAAAAAAGAAGACATCTGAAGGCTATTAAACCAGGATATTAAGGCCAAATAGCCACAGCTCTTACATCAGGGATTTTGAGCACTTGCTTGCCCCTCAGTGGGCAAGGAAGGAATCTTTCTCTATTATCAAATTTCTCAATTTGTCATGTTAGGATGGGAGAGCCCCTCCTTGTTGCACCATCCTTTACCAGTTTTTGATAAGTTACAAAACATTTGATGGATTTATTCTGAGTTATTTTACTGGGTCATCCAGCATTCCGAGTTTGGACTTATTGTTCCATTTTTCTGGCACATTTTGAAGAGGAAGTGAGTAATGTATTTGGGTAGGATCATTTTTTTTTCAGACTCATTTATATTTTAAAGAAAAGTAGTTTGAAATATATAGAGTAATAAATAAATGACCATCTAAATTGATGGCATTGAAAAAGTAAGAATACAGATAGAGTTCTCTTAAGTTTGAAATACAAAACATGAAACATGGAAATCAAACGTGAGATAAAACTGTAATTCATGTTTCACAGGACAATTAATTGGAAGGCTGAATATGAACACTGGAGGTGCATAATTTAAATGTATAATTGGGATGAAATGCCTTGTATGAATAGATTTGTGACTTGCTGTATTCTAATCACCCATTTCACCCCTCATCATATCATGAAACATCAACAAATAATTAAACAATTGAAGGAAAAAGTGCCAGCAACAGAACATAAATAAATAGGACGTAGTCTGTGAAAAAAAATGAAGGACAGTTTGGTTAAAGAAAACACCCAAACCTGGAAAACAGGAGAAGTGGAGCTAGATGTGATAGTTTATGGGTATATAATGATGGAATAACAGAAAATGATAGCCAGTTTAGTCTAGTGGTTAAGGCACCAGGCTAGAAACCAGGAGATTGTGAGTTCTAGTCCCACTTTAGGCATGAAAGCCAGCTGGAGGATTTGGGGCCAGTCAGTCTCTCAGCCCAACCCACCTGAGAGGTTTGTTCTGAGGAAAAATAGGAGGAGAAAGAAGTATTCATTATGTTCACCACCATGTGTTATTTATAGAAATAATAAAGGTGGAATATAAATAAATACTAAAAAATCATGAAGTGGAAAATGAGGTAAAGCGACTTTAAAATAATCATGCATGTTTTGGATTGTAACTCTGCATTATCAGGAATAATGAGTAGAACAGGAGTTTGAAGTTCAGTGGTTCAGTTCTTTGGGGGACATCAGTGCTGTAAACACCTTGCACTAGTCAGAAAAACACTGGGGGAACCCCTAAAGTTTTCACTCTGTATCCATAGTCCTATAGTAATCACATACAGAGAAAACAGGCATCCATTTCTAAGGTGTCCTGGCAAGTGGCTGATAGCACTTAAAAATAGCCGTGCACAACAAACAAGTTATAAAACCTAATGCACATATGCAAATATTTAAAAACAATAGTGTCTGCCTGATAACATTTATTTCAAGTGCAATCATCATAACACATGATAAGAAGGAACTGGCAATGCATTCCGCACTACACAACATCACATGGGAATCTACAACCACTGCCTAGCGTTCATGCACAAGCCATGGGAAAATGAAACAGTTTGAGACTCCGCTCTGAGATGGCTCATCCTTAAAAGACTTGGGTTTTCTAGCGATCATTTGCAGCATTATAAGAAAATATTATCCATCCCTATGGATAAATATCAATTTTAGCCGCTGAAATAATAAATGCCTAACAATGGAAAAGTCTAGATGACTGCTGAGATGTGGATTAACAAGGCGCTTTCACTGCCCTATTAGAAAAAAAAAAATCACAGTTAAAATAATGAGACAATTGAAGTAACAATAATTCTGTCAAATCTGAGTGATCTTTGGTGCTCTCTTGAGCTTGGTTTTCTTGCAGACGTTTCATTACTCAAACTAGGTAACATGATCAGGACTAGCATTAGTTTGGGTAATGAAACATCTGCAAGAATACAACCAAACTCAGAGAACAGCAAGGACCCCTCATTTCAACCCTGAGCTACAAATATTCTCCTTTATTGGTCTATCAAATCTGGGTGGAGTTTATGGTTTACCTCAACAGAAATAGACCATAAGATGATGATACTTCAAATATATGTCAAATGCATACATGTACACTACTTTTTACTTGCTTTATAGTATTTTTTTTGGGGGGGGGTTGTATTTGTCATTTTTTTTCTCTATGCATCTTGGATTTATGTTAATTTACGTACTTGGTAACATTATTAATCATAGTTCCATTTTTTAAAAAGTAGAAAGAAGCTAAAACGAGTCAAATTCTGTCACAGCCATCCTACCTAGACAGACAAGTTTTACAACGGAATTATCAAAAACCTCAATGCTGGATCTAAATTAACAATATTATTTTTATTTAAGGGAGCATGAACGATGCTCTTGCCTATTTTCCATGCAACAATCCTGTGAGGGGAGTTGGGATAAAAGAGAACAACTGATTCAAAGTCACCCAGCTATGATTTGCGCTTAATGGAGGATTGGAACTTCTGATCTCTAAATTTCAAATGCATCATCTTAACTTCTAGACAAAACTGGCAATCAGCCTATTTCCAGCCAGCGATTCCACTGTTGATATCTTTTTCAATACAAAAGGGCTTCAAGGAGGCATTATTGATTTTATTTATATTCTGCCTTTCTCTCGGCAGAGCTTTCTAAACCCAAAATTCAAAACATATATATATCGGCATATACTCCAAAAGAATTCAGAAGTAGGCTGTCCTCACCCATTTCCCCAACTTCAGGGGATCCATATTTTAAAAACTAAAATATTGAACTAACAGGAGAATTAACAGACCTGTTTTATTTCTTAGATTTAGTTTTGTTTAAACACGAGCACATGAGCTTATTTATCAATATCTGCATTCTGTATGCTGCATGTTCTCAGAATGGAAACTGAAAATCACACTGCTGTCATTTGATCCCTTGCTGCCAAATTTTCATGGTAGGATCCTGGTGTGTGTGTGCTTGTTGTGTGTTTGTGTGTGTACACACAAAAAAAAGCTAGAAGGGGCTGCTTGTATTGGGGAGAAGGAACAAAGTCGTCTCTTAACTAAATGCTGGGATTTGTCCAGATTTTGAAGGGATTGGCAAGGGGACAAACTGCTTCTTCTTCCCTAAATGGGAAATGTGTCAGGCAATTGCGCAACAGATGTCCAAATGGAGTCAGAGACGCTGACACAGACTTCTAGTTTTATATTAATAAATCTATTTCACATCTATATATATAGCAAACAAGATATTCAGGCAAACATGAGCATCATGAGGTAAATCACACACAGGAGAAAAAAGGCGGGGGGGAAAAGGGGAACTCCCCCTCCGCACCCACAGCAACCAATCACAGTGCAGATTGCCTCATGCAGGAGCCCGCTCTCTCCAACCAATCAACCACAACTGTGTGTTGTGGCTCACTGCACAACTCCACTGCACTGGCTACTAAATTTAAATATTTTAACAAAATGTCAGGATGGGTACACAACTCTGATATGTAGGCTACCAAAATGTCAATCACTATAATTTATTTATTTATTTATTTTTACATTTATATACCGCCCCATTCCGAAGACTCGGGGCGGTTTACAGCTTGTAAGC
>JANHFL010006578.1:206153-217744 GCA_032468155.1 Oxyrhabdium leporinum | reverse complement strand
CCCTGTGTGACCGCACGGGACGTCGGGGGGGAGTAGACTCGATGCGGTCCTGCAGGTATCCTGGTCCAATGCCATGGTCCAATGCCATGGTCCAATGTCTTCACTTCAGCTCGATCCCAAAGAAAAAACCAAGTGGGATCTCCTCCCATGGAAAAAGTAGGGAGCCAGGAAAACCTTCAAATGGTGTAAGCCTTTGACCATAAACTCCAAAACACCACTGAGAGAAATTTGAAAGAAAATTTCAAGTGCAGGTACTCCTTAAAGTACAAGCACAATCGAGCCCCACATTTCTGTGGTTAGCTGAGACAGTGATTAAGTGAGTTTTGCCCCATCTTACCACCTTTCTTGCCACAGTGGTTAACTGAATCACTGCAGGTGTTAAGTCAGTAACGTAGTTGTTAAGTGAATCTGGCTTCCCGTTGACTTTGCTGGTCAAAAGGTCACAAACTGTGATCACACACGACCCCAGGACAAAATAACGGTCATAAGTATGAACCAATCTGAATTTTGATCATATGACCATGGGGATACTGCAACGGTTGTAAGCGTGAAAGATAGTCATGTCACTTTTTTCAGGACCATTGTAATATGGAACGGTCACTAAATGAGCTGCTGTAAACAGAGGAGTAGCTGTATTGTAAGGAGTACCTGTATTGTAAGGCTTCATTAGGTGGTGGCGAGAGATGGAGAAGAGGAGGGAATGAGAAATAATTTTTAAAAAATGCTCTACTACTACTGAGGTGGAGGAAGATGAGTTAGGCCAGAGGATGGAAAACAGGCTTTGAGAAACTCAGATGGAAATGGAAGTTAGAAATGAGTTCTGAGGTCAGAGGTTGGTTTTAGCGTGAATTGGGAAAGCTTAAACATTTGCCTCTCACTCTTTGCCTCTCATTCTTTTCTTCTTTTATTTTCTTCTTCATTCTCTTCTTTTATTTTATATTATATATATATATTTATTTTATTTGTTACGTATTTGTTAGTTTTTAAAGTTTTGTTTGGTTTTATTTGATCATTTATTTTATTTATTCATTTTATTTAATTTTATTTTGAAAGCAAAGCTTGAGGACCAGCCATTCACTGCCATTGCTGGTCTCTTCAAGGAGAGACTGATGGCTTGAATGACGCAGTCTGCCAGCTCTAACAGTTTTAAAACTGTTAGTTCAGCACCAGGGAGAGAGACCCTTCCCTGAATATCTGTGGCATTCTGTCCTCTGACACAATATTGTGCGATCCGTTCCGGAGATCTCTGTCGTGGTCCAACCCTCTTCAAAAGAGATAACTGCCGGAGAGCAAGTTTGGAGCATCTAAATTAGATGGACAACTGCTGAGCGTTTCCCCCAGGCGATGGAGAAATTCTCCCACATTCTCTGGGGAGAGGGGGCAGGCAGTGCCCCCTGGGAAGAGCTCACTTTCACTGTCTTCCCTTGGGATTTAAGGGATGGGTGGCAAGCCAGGGAGGTTGCAAACTGCTACAGCGGCATTTCTTCACCGTGGCAACTTAAAGTTGTTCCCAGCTGGCTTCCAGCAAGTAAAGGCAATGGGAAGCCAGATTCACTTAACATCTGTTCCCAAAAGGTCATAAAATCAGACAGGACTCACTTAACAGCCACTTGGCTTAACAATGGAAATTCTAGTCCCAACTGTGGTTTAAGTTAAGGAGTGCCTGCCACCGTATTGTGAGTTGAATCTGGATTTGTCTTATGACCCAGTTGCTACCGTGAGGAACCCAGGAAGGCTTGTTCTAACTTATTTCACTCACTGAAGCGGAATCTGAATTCCTTTATTTTAAGCTTTCCCCCCCCTCCCCCCAATTTCATCCTGCTCTGCAAAAGCGATGCGACCGACCACATTTCTCTAAATTAGAGTTTAAAATAGATAGCACGCAAGGATAAAGGATCGGGAGAGAGGACCAAAAAAACCCCCGCAAAATCAGCATGGGTTTCATAGAAAGATTTCTCTGCTTTATCTGCAGGTCCCAGGAATGGCACCTGGTAGCTTTTCCAGACAAATCATTCTAGGACTGAACTTCTTTTGCACATCCCAAAGGTGTTTTTTTCAAAAGGCAACTGGACTTTCTTGGGTTTCCCCCCTCCCACCCCTTGAAAACGTTTTGCTTCTCATCCAGGAAGCTTCTTCAGTTCTGACTGAACGGTGGAAAACGGAAGGATTTATATTCTCTGCAGTTGGATTAACCCTCATGGGGCCTCAACGACTCTCAGAGAGCTGACAACTGACCTTCAGAGTGCTAAGAGCTAGATGACTGCAAAGAATATGAATTCTTTCTTACCCCACCATTCAGTCAGGACTGACTGAAGCAGCTTCCTGGATGAGAAGCGAAATGTTTTCTGGGAGAAAAAAAAAACCAAGGAAGTCCAGCCGCCTTTTGAAAAGCGCATTTGGGACAATTATGACCTGGTTGATTGAGAATCTTCATAGACATTATTCTGTAGATGCTTCATTGTTAAACACTGACATGGAGAAACCAGTATGGAACTATCCTACCTCAACCCTCTCTCCGCGCCCTGCCTGCCTTATCTTTGGCATTCCAAGGAAAGCAAGTTTTACACATGTATGGTCCCTTCTACATAGCTGTAATCCTTATTTCCCCAAGCCGCTTGGATGGTAGTTTCTGAAGACCAGCCTGGAGCTATAAATCTTGTCAACACCAGACATGTGATGGAAGCCTTTCCCCACCGAATGGAACAGCTTACCATGGCCAACTTACCACAGCCCAACTCACCGCGGGACAATTCAGAATACAATTGAACTATTTAAAAAAATTTTTAAAATATTTTAATTTTTGTCCCTCACGTGTCATTTCATCCTTCCTTTGGCATCCTTCCTTGAACGATTCTATTCCACTGTTTCTTCAATATTAGTGTAACTCTTGTCCCGTAGCGAGTTGTCCTGTGGCAAGTTGGCCGCAGAGAGTTGGTCTCGGCGAATTGTCATAAACCCCTTTCCCCGGTGCAACAATGCATATATACAAACACAATCAGATATCCCATTCAGTAAACCACTAGTTTAAGACCTGACAATAGATGCTATAGGGAAATACAGCTTGCTGCAGAAGAAGGTAGTATACTGTAAACTGAGATTCACCAGTCGGAGGTAAATCAGGAGATCAATTTTATTAATTCCGATTCTGAGAAAGTAGCTGCATTCTGGTCAATGTGAGAAGTATTGATGCTTTATTTGTACTTTCCTTCTTGTTTCTAGGCCTAAAGCATTAAATGCAAGATGCTAATTAATTTGGCCAATTGATTGAGATTGAGCAGTGGAGAGGCCAGACTGTGGCTTGCTGAGTGATACCCTATAGTTGGTTGAATGTGAACAGGGTGGACCAAAATAGAAAGTACTTAGCAGTAAATACTTCAGGGGTGCAGATATAAATAGATTAGATATATAGATGTTTTGTTATGGCAAAAGTGTGAGTTGGTGACAGGCCAAAGGAGATTGTGAAGAACGTTGAAGGAGGTGTGTGGGGAGTGAAGACCACACTTTTCTGAAAGGTCATTGAATACCACCTGGGCTACTGGCAGATATTGGGAGCTTTGTAGTGGCTGCTGGAGGTACAAGATATCTTCACGGTGACTTGAGCAGAAGGTTTGTCCCTTAGACGCGACTGAGCCAAGAGTTGAAGGAATCAATGCTGTTGACTACGTAGACAGAAATACCAGAAGTAAGAACATTTGTTGTTTGCCTTAACACTAGGCTAGAATTACCAGCTGAGAGTCTATGATGAGAGCAGGGTCTCCAAACGTGGCCACTTTAAGACTTGTGGACTTGAATTCCCAGAATTCCTCATCATGGCTGGGGAATTCTGAGAGTTGAAATCCACAAGTCTTAAAGTAGCCAAGTTTGGAGACCCCCGGACTAGAGGAAGGGGTGACCTGGCTCAAGTGAAATTGGTACCCACTCATTCATTTAATTCAGAGCCCCCCCTCCCATTCTGTAAGACTCTGAGGAACTCACAACATTAAAAGCAAGGAAAACAATAAAAGGGTGAGAATAAAGTTCGTGTGTGTCCATTATCCTTCTAGACTAGCTTAGAAGGTTTGGACATATGGCTCTTCTATTTCCCCAGGGCTCAATTCTAGTTACTGTTGGGGGAAGATCTAGTCTTAAGTCTCTGCTTTTCAAGATTCCACAAAGTTCAATGCTTTCTTCACTCTTATTCAACATCTGCCTGAAACAACTAAATGGATCTAAGTATCATCAGAATGTTGATAATACTTGACTGACTTAGGGATGCCATCAGAGCTCTTTTCTATGTCTGCAAACTTTGGGAGTCTGGACAAGGAGGAACAGAGTTAGGCTCAACCCTCGCAAGGCTGAGTGACTATGGGTTTTAGGACCATCCTGGATCTGGAGATGTTCTGTCATTGGTTCTAGATGGGGTATCCCTTTCCTAGAGGGACCAAGGGTACAGTTGGCCCCCAGTAGGCTTCTGGATACAATTCAAGATGCTGGTTAAAGCCTTTAATGGCACAAGGGTGGGTTACTTGTGGGACCATCTGCCTCCAGTTATTTTTACCCATCCCACTAGCTCTGACAGGATGGGGCTGCTGCAGACCCCATTTTACTAAACAGTTATATGATGAGACCCAGGGAGCCTGCCTTCTCTCACACAGTACTTGCCTTGTGGGAGAGAAGATGAGGCGAACCTCTTTTAAAAGGCTTATTTGTGTGAGTATGTAAGCTATGTAAGGTGCACTGCGTTCTTAATTCTGCCTGGTTGTTTCGTTGCTATTTCCAACTCAGTGTTAGCCACCCAGAAGCTCATGGCAACTGAGGTCCGTACAAATTGAACAAATGAACCAAATTTTGACACACACAAAAAGTACATGGCCATTTCTATTATCGCTCATCTCAAGTAGAGAGCTCTTTTCAATACCTCGTAAGCCATGATTAAACCTCAGTAGGCTGGGTTCACTTTTCACCCTGAAGCAGTTTGGGTGTCACAAACTGGCGGCCCGTGGGCCAGATGCGTCACAGGCAGGCCACGCCCACCCCAGCTCCGCGAAGGCAAAAAAACCCACAACAACGTTGCGACATGTCACGTGACATCAACATGACATGGCGAGTTTGACGCCCGTGCGCTAAGGCCACATCAAACATACCCATACAAATGGTTCAGCATGATGTATACATTCAACATGCTTGGGCTTGAGGTGTCAATGGTCTGCAAGAACAACGCCAAGCGCGGAGAGCGGCAAGGTCCTCTCGTTTCAACCCTGAGCTACAAATGGTCTCCTTTCTCAGCTTGAGCTTATTTAGCGAACCATGGCTAACCTGTGGATAAGTTACTCCAGCCTTTTCTAACCCTGTTGGGAAGTGTATTAGGACCACGGCTCCTCAAATGCCCCATGAGAATAGTGACCACGTTCTGCGTAGGCCTTCATGTCCTTTTCCAAGCTCGAGTGCTTCTGTAGCGCTCATCCTTCGTCAGCCAATTTCTTCAGATGCAGTGGAGAGCCGCAAAGTGCCACCGAACACTTTTTCTACGGTCATATGTTCCCAATTATTGTCCCTAATTGATACTAAAGGCTTCATTGCTTAGCTGCCTTGGCACTTTGGAAAGAAAAACGGGGTAGGGAAAGGAGGTCTTGTGGGCAATTGTTCTGCAGCTCAGAGGAAGGGCATTGAATAAACCTTTTTCAAGCCTTTTTGTAAACGAATTTAGTTCACATATGGAAACGTCTTTTTTTTTAGCCATTGTGATTTATTTGTCTTTCAATACATTTCAGTTTTATTGTTCTTTTTTATTCCCTCCCTCCCTCTCCCACCCCCTTCTCTTTCTTCTCTATCTTTGTTCCATTGCTTTCCTTTAAAAACACCCAGAGTTTTTGAGTGGGCTGGTTTACAGTTAGCAAAATTGATAGCTGCTTAATTTGATCTTCAGTTAGCAGACCAGAGCAAAATAACATGACACTAACAGAGTTTATTTCTAGTATGAACTTCCAGTGTGTGTGTATACATACACACACACACATATACAATATGATGAAGGAAGGCATTACTTCTTCCAAATTTATTCTATCCCTTTCTTAACCAAGCTAAAGTCTTAATCTTTGTATTGCTCTGACAAAATGTCCTTTTAAAAAAAATTAAACATCCTATCTTTTTTTCAATAGCTTGAGTGGTTTCTTCCTTTCCATTTAAGCACTTGCAACAGCAATGTGATTTGAACTCTCCTTTTATGTTCCTGTAGTAATCCCCTAATTTGGGGTAGAATCCGGGCGAAAAATGTGTGACAGATCAAGGAAATGTTGTTGACTATTGTGGCTGATTTGTGGTCTCAAAAGAGGCTGGCAAATCTGTTAATCTGGATATTTTCAACCCTGGCCATTGTTTAAAAAGAGCTTGAGCATTGTCATGTATTTATAGAACATTAGCAAATCAAATCAAATCAATACAGAAGCAGAAATTAAAGAGTAAGTCATAACATTCAGAAAAGAAAAGATAAAGCAAGTTTTATAAGTTGGAAATGCTTGGGTACATTAAATTTAAAAAATAGCTTTATCTTGGCACTGAAATCCTAAGTCAGCCTCTTCAGTGGTGGCATGTCATCATAATAATGTTGCTTAGAACAAAGAACAAAAAGTAATAGAGTTGGAAGAGACTTTGGAGGTCTTCTCGTCCAACCCCCTGTTCAGGCAGGAGAACTTGTGTCATTCCAGACAAATGGTTGTCCAGTTTCTTCTTGAAAAGCTACAACACAACTTGGGAAGACAAGCTGTTCCACTGATTAATTGTTCTCACTTTCAGGAAATTCCTAGGTTGGGTCTCTCTTTGATAAGCTTCCATCTATTACTTTAATCAATTTTTAATCTTTAATAATCTAACAGTGAGCCAATCAACCCATTAAGTTGTCTCTTGAGTCCTAAAAAATGCAATATTTAAAGCATCCCCATATCATGGTACGGCAGCTTATTCTGAGGCTAGTATATTCCAGATTGATGTGACTTTTATTCCCAAAATGCATTCAACTGATCTGAAGCCTAAAGAACGCATTGTTCTAAGATGAATCATATTATTTTGCTTTTTTTTCTCAATACTTCATCTTAACGAGAGGAGGGAAACAGAGATTTACAAGAGGAAATGCATGGAGATCAGGCAGGAGGGAGAACAAGAGAAAGATGGGAGAAGGTTGAGGAGCAGCAGAAGAAGAAAACCATGTGAAATGAAACCAAAATGACTCCTGAATAATTGGTTAGAATCAAAGCGAGGACAAAATTGATGACTCTTCTATGTTGGCTCGGGTCAGTCAGTCAATAAGACTGTTAGAAATTTAGCCTGTGCATGTATTTGCAAAATATTGGTTGAACAGTCAGTGTAGGACTTCCCCTTAATAGTTTACTGCCAAAAATGTCATCTCTTCCTCCAAATGTTTCTTGGTTTCGCTCCTCACCCCTGTAGGAACTCTGATTTCTATTAAAGTCAAACACAGTTTAGATCTTGGAAATAGGCTAAAAAGGTCATACACTGCCATGAGAAAAGTCCTAAAATATGTAGTCTTCTTCTCCCTCCCCCTCGTCCCTTTCTCCCTGCTATCTTCCAGCACCAAACATGATCTCATCTTGTGGCTTTATTTGGAACGGAGATCACTGTTAGAAGCCTGGAAAAAAAAATTCTTCACCGCGAAACACGCAAAAAGTTTGTGTTTCTGAGCTGAGCTGTTTCCCATGAGCTGCTCTGCCAAAGTGTGACTTTTTTTCTTAACAAAATGAAAGAGTTGGAAGGGACCTTCTACTCTAACCCCTTGCTCCAGCAGGAGACCCTATGCCATTTCGGTCCAGTGGTTGTCCAATCTCTTCTTAAAAACCTTCAGTGATGGAGCACCACATCTTTGGAGGCCTGGCAGATACCTTGTAGAGGACATAAAGAATGGCCTTGACGTACAGAAGGAAGCACTGTTCCCAAGCAACCGTCAAACAAGCAAAGTTTGAGTCTATTCCAAGAAACTGGTTTGAGTAATCATCTCAGAAAGACCCCTCCCTAATTCATACAAAGGTAACATGAGAGAGGAAGGCAGTCTGACTTGGCAAGATTTGATTACTTATAGCTATTCTAGTCAAAGTAGTTTTAGACCTATATGGCTTTGGTTTCTTAGTCTGGTCTACCCTACATGGTTGACCACAAATACATTTTTCACCTTCTGAATTCATCTGTGTGAAATCATTGCTCTTTCTCCCTCCTTCCCATATTTACAGAGTTATTCTTTTATCGGATTTTGCTGCCAATAAGCCTTGGTATGCGAATTACCGTAAATATGAATGGACTTGGTCTAATATTTTATGAATGGCTTTTATTAAAATGAGGTTTCAGTATAGTTTACAAACATACCATGTTCGGTTCCAGCTAGGATTCCTTGCTTTCGAAAGCTGTCTGGAAATTCACATTGGTTTCCTTTGACCTTCCAGAATTTTGGCTCTACCCCAAACCTTGACTATACATCGCAGGGTTAATTCAATAGATACTGGTAATGAACCACATGTTCAGGGTGCGGCCAGAATTCAGCATTTTGCACACACACGCGCACGCACACACAAACACACATACACACAATGGTTTGACAAAAGGCAAAATGTCTGCCAGATTTTCTGAAAGCATGCTTGTCAAGGGAAAAAAAACTCAGTACACTTCAGTGTGATGCGATGAGATGGAAGACATATGGATGCTAAACTTTTGCTACCATGAGTTATTAAAGTAGTTTCAAACAAAAGAACTTTGCCAGAACTTTTGGTTAGGATCAACAGCAGTGATGCTCTCCATGGGCTTTAAATCTTTTTTCTTCTTCTTGGTTGGAGAAAGGTTTCCAAAGTGGAACAACTTTTAAGAGCGATGTTGGGAGGATCAGATAAAGGGTTTTCTGGTTTTGTTTCAACAATTAGTACAGTGTGCACCATTTGTAACAGATTGGCAAAAACTCATTTAAAGAGATTGCCGTCACGGCTGTTAGTGAATGTTTATTATGTTAGTGTAAGCAGGAGTTATAGACTATTGGACTGGATTATTTGCTTTTGTTTTGCTAAGAAATCTAAGACACAGCTTGGTAACTGCCTCACGAATAAATGGCAGAACTATGGAGCCTTAGAAAATGTCCATATTCCAGTAGAACAACATAAATTTAGAAGACACTATTTTATAACTAATGCTCTGTCCAAATCTGTGAGGCAATTTCTTAAAAAGTACTTCTCCTGAGGAAATATTTTGACTTTTCTGGTTTATTCTGAGGAAAGCTTGAGAATCTCTTTTGAATTTCTCTTTGTATTTGTGTTTGTGCATATATTTTGGATATGGAAAAGTAGTAGGTGGTATTTTTTGTTATGTGCTGCTGTTGTTCTTGTTGGTTGCACAATCAGCTAGATATTTAAACTGGATTTGGCATTTTCATCCACCCATTGAGTTCTACCCAAGGATCCGGGATAGGAAGATATTGATGTTTTATGGTGTTAAAGATATCTTTGCAAGATGTACGTACGCTCTTCCAAATAAGGCTGCTTTTTGCAACTGACTTATAGTGATTTTGTAACTATTACGTTTGTATCAGTAAATGCCATTCCATAACTTGGAAACTCCCTTAAATGCTACCCAACCTGGAAGGGGAAAAAAATCCAAGGTGAAATTCCTCTTGGGGAAGGGGTGGTGGTCTAATAATAGAGAGGAGAGCCAAGGAGGCGGCAGACTTATCAGGAGTATACAATGAAATTCCTAAGATTTACACATGCTCCTTGTTTGTTAGGTTTCACATCAACCGTGGCAATAAATCTCAGCTTTCCAGAAACTCAGTCTTGCATTCAGGAAGTAACAGCAGAAGCTGCGTAGTCTTGATTCAGCTAGTTACATTGCTTTACTGCAGACAAGAAAGTCATCTTAACAGAAGAACAGAGTTGGAAGGGACCTTGGAGGTCTTCTAGTCCAACCACCTGCTCAAGCAGAAGACCCTATACCAAGTAGCTGTCCAGTCTCTTTTTAAAAGCTTCTAGTGATGGAGCACAAACAACTTCTGAAGGCGTTCCACTGGTTAATTGTCCTCACTGTTAGGAAGTTTCTCCTTCATTCCAGGTTGCTTCTCTCCTTGATTAGTTTCCATCTATGGTTTCTTGTCCTGCTTTCTGGTGCTTTGGGGAATAATTTGACCCCCTTTTCTTTGTGGCTGCCCCTCAATATTGGAAGAGTGCTATCATGTCTGTATCTTCCCAATCAATCATTTAATCAGAATGGAGCCGTGAGGAACCTCGGAGGTCTTCTAGTCCAACCCCTTGCTCAAGCAGGAGACCCTATGCGAATTCCAGACAAATGGCTGCCCAGTCTCTTCTTAAAAACACCTCCGGTGATGAAGCAGCTAGAGCTTCTAGTGGCAAGCAGTTCCACTGGTTGATTGTCCTCCCTGTTAGGAAGTTTCTCCTGAATTCCAGGTTGCTTCTTTCCTTGAATGAGTTTCCAAACGTTTTTTTTTTGTCCTGCCTTCTGGTGCTTTGGAGAATCGGTGGAAAACCCCCCCCCCCCTTCTTTGGGGCAGCCCCTCGAATACTGCAAGACTGCTGTCCTGTCCCCCCCCTAGTCCTTCTCTTCGTTACCCCAGGATTGACAAAACCAAATCACAAATGGCTCTGGCTTCCCCTTGCAATAGGTTGGATCCTGCCATCTGGGTTGCTCCGGTCAATACTGCAGTGAGGCAGGCAGCGTGGTGGGTGCCAGGATGGCACCGTGCTGGGCATCTGGGCCTAAGCACCGGGGAGGGGAGGGGAGGGGGGCTTCCCAGGGCCGTCCCTCGGGGCCAAGCCAGCTCCAGACAGCCCGAGATAATGGCTGACCTCTCCCCGAGCAGAAGCAAGGCCAGGCGTCATAAACAAGCGGGGTTTTCCGGGAATTTTGATTTGCAAGAGGAGCAGCTGGAAGGAAGGAAGGAAGGAAGGAGTGCTCAGGAAGAGGCGGAGGGGGGAGTTCTGCGAGAAAAGGGCCGGATTCGACCCTGGGCCCAGGGCCGGTTTTCACCGGAGGCCCCAACCGAATGGAAGTACAGGTAGAACATAGAATAATGAGGGAGATGGGAAGGAAGGAAGGAGGGAAGAAGGGAAAGAAGGAGATGGGAGGGAGGGAAGGAAAGGAAGAGGGAAGGTGGGAATGAGATGGGAAGGGAGGAAGGAGGAAGGGGAAGGAAGGAAAGGAGGAGAGAAGGAAGGAAGGATGGAAGGAGACGGAAGGAGATGCGAGGGAGGGAAAGGAGGGAAGGAAGGAGGGAAGGAAAGGAGGAGGGAAGGAAGGAGATGCGAGGGAGGGAAAGAGGGGAGGAAGAAGGGAAGGAGGGAAGAAGGGAAAGAGGGAAGGAAGAGGCCATCTAGTCAACCCCCCTGGTTGAGCAGGAGACCCTACACCATTTCAGATAAATGACTCTCCAGCCTCTTTTTGAAAGCCTCCAGTGATGGAATCCCCCGCTACTTGACTTACAACCATTCGTTTAGTGGCCGTTCAAAGTTACAACGGCCCTGAAGAAAATGACTTACGGCCGTTTTCCCCACTTACGACCGCTGCAGCAGCCTCCCCATGGTCACATGATCCAAATTCGCCCGCTGGCTCCCATT
>JANHFL010006578.1:151318-165113 GCA_032468155.1 Oxyrhabdium leporinum | reverse complement strand
CTAATTTAACAGCTGACCAGCTGCTGTAAGATTGCAATGCTGTAATACTGTAAAGTTATAATGCTGATGCAACAGTAGCAATGAGTCAGCAGGGTTATTGAACTGCTACCACTTTAAGAGACTGCAATATAAAATAGACCTTGTGAGGGCGTGTCTCTCTCTTCTCTCTCAGAGTGTGTGCTCCGGTAGCTGCAGCCGGTTACTGCTTGCTCCTATATATCAAGGCCTGTACATAAGTACTTGTATGTATATATGTTTTTTAGGATAAAAACCACTATTTTTAAATACAAACCTGTGTACTGTATTTGCTCCTGGGTTGTCTCACCTAGTCACACTGTGTGCACTCTGACAAAAGCGGAGAGGATGAACACAAAAGCCCAAGTACAGAGTATTATGATTTAGTGTTATGAATCAGGCAAACAATTGCAGAAACAACCTTATTTGTAAAAGGTAACATTTCCTTTGAGATGGATAACATTTTAGAGGCCATCGCCCTGATTTTATAGTCTTCCATAACTGAAAAAAACAGTCGCAGGATGAGAAGGAACCTATGCAACCCTGTGGCTGTAGAGAAACAGAGACAGAAAAGCTCTGTTTCTGGCCTTGCTATTTACAGCCATGCTTACTGTTAACCAAGGACCTCTCTAGTTTCCTGTGGGAACTTAGCCCTGTGTTATACTGGCTGGATTTTCCATGATGTCATCACTTCGCCTAATAGTCAATACCATAAAAAGCTAATCACAGCCTGAACAAGCAGATAACTTAGTGATTCAGAAGCCCAGAAAACTACTAAGGCAAGAGAGCTTTATGATGATTACCTAAATTAAATATGTTAGAATTCTATTTATAATTCTGTCTATAAAATGATTGAATTATGTATTATATTATCTTCTCAATCTTTCCATTTTCAAAAAGGATATAAGCAAAGTTCTGAAATTAGATACTGATTTGGTAATTTATTTTTCAGTATAGCTAATTAAATAGGGCAACTATTCTAACACAGAAACCAGGCATATCCAAAACTCAGTGATGTAGACAAAAATATCTGCAAAATAACTCTCATAATTCACCACCACTCGTTATGCTGACTAAGATTAACACGAGGGGACGTCCATGCCAACCAAGAATGCCAATTTAGGACACCCTTAAGAAGCACATCCTGTCACACTACAAATAAGCTCAGTGCTGAAGTTTTGCTCCTCCTTCTCCTGGAAGATTTCCAAAATAGTTCACATACTCCGGTTTAGACATGTGCTTCTGATAAATCAGGTACCCATGCACATTCACCAATCTTCTTAACATTGTGCACACAAAAAAAACAGCCTCTATGCAATTACTGTAAGTCAATGCCAATGTTCATATTAAATCCTTTGGTTGCTTGATATTGCCTCAGGTCCTAGGTTCCTTTCTTTAGTGGAACACTTTCACTCCTCTTCTCACATTTCAATATAAGTATAGGATAGAAAATAAAAAAATCAGGGAGGAAGGTTAGAATAATTCATTTATCTCACAGTGACTCCCCCTCTTCCTCAAACTCCCTTTGGGTATGACAATAAATTATATTTTAAAATAATAAATCTAAACAGTATTTCATAAGCAGTTGTTTCTGCAGGATCCAATCTGGGTCAGTCACCAGAACCAGAGGTTTTGTCTTCTGAGCTTTTGGACATGCTGGAGCCCATCTTCAGGAAACTGCTGTCTAGCAGAATGTGCGCTATTCTGTGTGTGGCATTTATAGCACATGTTGTATGTGGCTTTTTAGATGTTGACTGGGGGGTGTTGATGGCTGGCTTTTAAGATTGGCTGCTGTTTGCTTATACTGCCCAGCCCTCACTTTCTAAGTACTTGATAGGCTGGTAAATCAGCACTCCTGTTGACTGACAAGGGGCCTGTTTCCCAGGCTTCAACCACATCCCTGGCTGTTTTTGTGCCTACTCGTCCAACAATCTTAGCAGTTGCAAAATTGAATGTTCATTGCTACCAATGAGTTCAGGTCTCCTTGTCTGACCTCTCACTTGTGTTCTTGCAATCTGGTGGTTAGCTTCTTCCTCATCTGTCCTACATAGTCACAGGGGTAATCCATGCAAGAGATCTGGTAGATTACATTGAAGGTATCTCCCACCTGTGCATAATTTGTCCTTGTATGGTAGCCTCTGGGCAGTGTGCAATGATGCCCATTTCCGAAATATTTTTGATGTATGGCAGGAGTATGCCATGTTGTTGGTCTTGTACCTTGTTTCTTTCTCTCTCCACCATGTTGCACAGACATCTTGTGACAAATTATTGAGGGTACCCATTCTGCTAGAATTGTTCACATAAGTACCTGCTCTCCAGCTGTCTGGCTTGCTGGGTGCTACAGTGCATTCTCACCCTGCCATATAGTGTTCTGATGCAACTCTTTTTGTGTGTCAGTGGATAGTTGCTGTTGAAATTCAGAATGTGTCGAGTGTTGGTGGCCTTGCAATAAACTGTGGTTCCTAGGCTTCCATCCTCTTGATTGTTGACAAATAATCTAAAAATGGTAATTGCCTAGTTGTTTCTACCTCCATTGTGGACTGTATGTCCCAGAAGATGGAGTTCAGTATGGTATGAAAGTCTTCAAGTGCATTTATTTTGATGATGATAAACGTATCATCCACATAGTGGCACCAGAATTTAGGTGTCTAGTTCTAAAATGCACCGTGTTCTGGTTCATGCAGGACTGTTTCTGCAGTAATATAAATCTTCTTGCAGCAGCTAACTAGATAGTCTGCTGTCTAGGTGGCATTTGCTATATGTTGCTGATAGTTTGTGTGTGTGTGTGTTTGCCATGAAATACTTTGCCTTGCCATGTCTCTTTTCTATTCTTCATTTGGTCTTTCTTGTAGATCAGTTTGGTTTCTCCACTGTTCAGTAAGCCTTCATGGTATATACTACAGTGGTTCTCAACCTGAGGTCTGCAGACCCCAGGGGAGCTGCAAAGTTGTCACAGGGGATCTGAGAAGGCTTGAAGAAATATTATGATTTAAATCTTAAATCTTGGGGGTCCATGGTCATGGTCCCTGGCCACAAAAGGCATTTAAAGGAGGTCCATGGTGGAGAAAGGGTTGAGAACCACTGGTATACCAGCTTCACCAAGAGCCTCGTTGGCGCAGTGGTTAGAGGGCTGTATTGCAGGCCACTTCTGCTGACCATCAGCTGCCTGCAATTTGGCAGTTCAAATCCCACCAGGCTCAAGGTTGACTCAGCTTTCCATCCTTCTGAGGTGGGTAAAATGAGGACCCAAATTGTTGGGAGCAATATGCTGATTCTGTAAACTGCTTAGAGAGGGCTGGAAAGCACTGTAAAGTGGTATATAAGGCTAAGTGCTAAGCTGCACTCCAGAGAGGGAATAACTGTCAAAGAAAATTGATGATAGATAAGAGTCAAGAATTCAATATGGGCTGGACTTCAATTTCTTGTTGTGTGAAGGGACTCGAGACTGGTGACACGCTTGACCTCTCCCTCCGGCTCAGCCTGCTTATCTCCTACAAGCTGATTTAAGCTTGAAGATAGTCTGAAGATCTAGATTCACCTATCAAAGATAGCCAACCCAAAGTTCTAAAAATGATGGTTCCATTATTTTATTTTATTTTATTTTCCAGGTATCGTATAAGCTCTTTGAGGACATGGGTCTCTTTGAAACTTTTAAAATCCCTGTACGAGAGTTTATGAACTATTTCCATGCCTTAGAATGTGGATACCGAGAGATACCTTGTAAGTACGATAGCATGCCTCGCTGATTCTTTTATTTTTCATTTCTCTTATTTTTTTTAAATCATAGCACACACTTGTTTTCCTTCACTGTTCATAGTAGATTACTTCCAAGAAGGTTTTAAAAAAATGAAACCCGTGGCTATTATTAAAACAAAATCTGTACAATGCATAGTGCAATCACATTTTAAAATAATCGAGTTAGACAGAGGGACATTTGGTAATTCATCAGTGAAAACTTACCTTTCTGAATAAGAAAATTTTCATCTATCTTCTAAAAGTCTGGTAGCAGATGGTAGCTGTGATTTTTTTTTTTTTAAAAACATATGTTATAATGTTAGAATGCCATAGAGGAATTTTAATATTGCTATGAACATCATTTGACTGGTTCTCAAAGGTGGGAACCGGGAATAAATCCACATTCTCATCTGTGGCCAGTAGATGGTGCTGTTACCCCCCAATCCATCCTCAAATACAACAAACCTGTCTCTCTTAACAGATCATAACAGAATTCATGCTACTGATGTCCTCCATGCTGTCTGGTACCTTTCATCCCAACCCATCCCTGGCCTCCCAACTATGATTAATGACCATGGATCAGCAAGTGATTCAGGTAATGTTATGAGAAGGTCTGGCTGCCATGAACTGAATTTCTTGGTGCCGTGTTGTTACAGATCAGGGGTGTCAGGGCCCGTGGCCAAATCTGGCCCGGGGAAGGGGTGCTTGGATCTGGCCCACGGGGCCACGCTGGAAACAGCGAAGGACCGTCCCACGGTGCTTCTGCACGGATCTCCCAAGCTCTGTTTTCACTGGCAGAGGGTTGTAGGAGATTGTTGCAGCCGAAAATGGAGCTCGGGAGCCCATTTTCGCTAGCAAAGTGCTCGGGCCATCACAGGCACCCCCACACAAGTGATGTCAAGCTGGCCACACCCACCCTGGCCATGCCCCCACCGGTCCCCCCAAGGTCAAACACAACTCTGATGCGGCCCTCAATGAAATTGAGTTTGACATGCCTGTTACAGATAGTCCTCAACATACAACCATAATGGATCCTGCTCATTATGATCAGATGTCATGATGGTTGTGAAAAATTTATGATTTATTTATTTTTTGGTGGCAGTTGTAAATGTGAATGCCTGGTCGTCATAAGTGCGAACCCATTATTCACTATGGGTGCAGTTTTGCTGAAAACCAGAAGGATGGAAAACCATAAAACGCAATCATGTGACTGTGGGACACTGGAAATGTCTATAAATGTGGCCATGTTACCCAGCACCCGAAGTGTGATCACATGATTGTGGTTTGGGTGAATGTCAGAACTGTGACACTTCTGTAGTGGCTGTATTCTCAGAGTGAATTTGACCGAGCAGTCAGTCCACCAAACACACCTTTTGAAACAGAGCTCCCAATAGTAAACAGCCAAAAGTTTTTTAGGGAAGGTAGAGATATTTTAAAGGCGCCCGTTTCACTCCTAATCCCCAGTTGTGGGTCGTATGTGTGGAATATGATCCACAATTTGCTGCAGAAAGCCCGTGCTGTTGACCTCAAGCCAGTAGAACCTCTAAATTAGATTCTGTGGGAAGTCTTGGACACGCATGGGTCCTTCAAATATTGCAGAGGATGATTCCCAGCAGTCTGTCCATGGACCACATTGGTTGGCACTATCAGAAATTGGTAGGCACTCCACAAGTTGAGATTGATTCGTAGAAATCATTGCTATCCAGCTTCCTTGATGCTTGCAGCTGAGAATCACATATATTAAGTAAGTCAAATTGCAGGTGCATCCAGCTATTTGCACAGGTGTGTCTCTTTGGTGATGGTGATAGAAGGAGTCCTTTAGTTGTAATTCTAGAGATGACTGATTAGACCACGGGTGTCAAACTCGATCGCGTCATGTGACGTATCGTGAATATATTGCAATGGGTTTTTTTTGCCTTTGTGGATCTGGGGGTGTGGCCTGTGCATGACACATCCAACCCACAGGCCCCCAGTTTGACACCCTTGTACTAAACCCTTATAAAATGGTATGTTTGATAAAGCCAGGCTAGTGAGCCCAAAACAGAACAGAGAAACATTGCCTCTGTAAGAAACCGTCTCTGAATAACCTGATTTTCTGGCCAGATTCAGATAGTGGGATCACTCATGGCCACCTGGGATACGTATTGTCAAAAACGTACACGCCAACGGATGACAACTATGGGTGCTTGGCGGGCAACATCCCATCCCTTGAATTGATGGCCCTCTATGTAGCTGCTGCCATGCATGACTACGATCATCCAGGGAGAACCAATGCCTTCTTGGTGGCAACCAGCGCTCCTCAGGTAAGTGGGCTGGGATTAAGTGGGCTGTACCTTGCTTGTACAGCTAAGAGTTAGAAGCAACCTTGTAACGCTTTTTTTCAGGCTACCAAATTTTATTCTAGGGCAGGGGTCTCCAAGCTTGGCAACTTTAAGAGTTGGGGGCTTCAACTCCCAGAATTCCTCAGGCAGCATCGCTTGGCAACTCTTAAAGTTGCCAAATTTGGATGGGGAATTCTGGGAGCCGAAGTCCAGAACTCTTAAAGTTGCCAAATTTGGATGGGGAATTCTGGGAGCCGAAGTCCAGAACTCTTAATGTTGCCAAGTTTGGAGATCCCTGTTCTAGGGCATAAGCTTTTGTGAGTCGCTCTCTTCATCAGGTGTGTGGAGCAACTAAAGCTGTTATACACAATTAGTCATTTGGAAAATTTGATGGAGTTCACCGATCATAGTCAGGTAGCCCTTGCTTAACGACCACTAACTCAGCAACTATTTGCAGTTACAGTGGTGCTGAATGGGTGAGACCTGACCAGTCCTCATAGTTGAGGCTGTCCCTCAGGTCAAATGGTTGCAATTTGGGCACTTGGTGACCAACTCGCAATTATGACATCACAGCATCCTACGGTCCCGTGATCACCATTTGCAAACTTCACTGCTGGCCTTCCAACAGACAAAGACAGTAGGAAGTTGGCAGGAGGTCTCAAATGGTGACCACATTCTTGCTTTAATGACCATGTGGGATTCACTTAACGATGGTAGCTGGAACTAAGCGGCATGATCGCATGACAATCACATTAGTTAAGTATGGACTGCCTTTACGTAGCTGTCCATGAGAGGCATCTGCTGCTTTCCGGGGACCAGATTCTCCACTGGACGGAGAAATTGAGTGGTGATTTCTCTAGAGGAAAGAAAATGTCTAACAATTTGTTAGAGGCAGGATTCCCACCACAGGGAATCCTGGGAGGAAGTTGTGTGCATGTTTCCTTAGACCAATGTTGTCCAATGTTGGCAACTTTAAGACTTTGCGGACTTCAACGCTTAGAATTCCCCAGCCAGCATGGAATGCTTGGAGTTGAGGTCCACAGGTCTTAAAGATGCCAAGGTTGGACAACCCTGGTTTAGATATTCATGCACCAAACACTCTACCAGTTACACACATTAAATATTCATACGACATCTATCACTTTTAAAGCATTTAAAATTCTAGAACGAAATCTGATGCCCTCTTTGGGATTTAATAGCAACGTGGGACGCCAGAGACTTGCAGATCACTAAGGATATGATTGTTCAGTAAAAGAAAGGATGTTTACATGCAAAACATTGGCCTCATCATTAAATAAATACACAATCGCTATTGTTCACTCTTGAGAGTTTCGCCCACATTTGTGTTCTGTTGTTTGTTTGTTTTTAAAATAAGTTCTAAAGCAAATTCCCTTTCATGCAAATGTGGTTAATTGGGGGAATGTGTATCATTTATTAGTTTCCATCTCTCAGATCTTTTGGAAATAAATATTCTCTCCATCTCTCTTTGTATATAGGCCGTTCTATATAATGACCGTTCTGTTCTGGAGAACCATCACGCGGCAGCTGCATGGAATCTTTTCATGTCCAGCCCAGAATATAATTTTTTAATCCATCTTGACCATGTGGAGTTCAAGCATTTCCGGTTCCTTGTCATCGAGGCCATTTTGGCCACTGATCTGAAGAAGCACTTTGATTTTGTAGCTAAATTCAATGCCAAGGTAAACACGATCCCCGTGTCTTAGTTAAGGTTCACATCTTATACAAGAGCCTAGAAAATCAGCAAAGGGATAAATATGGAATAAATGGAAGGGCTTAATCATGCGATGTTGCAAGAATAGTAATCTGGAACTAAGCTACTCACACTAGTAAGGAAAGAGTGTGGAGAAGAGCAACAAAGAGGGTTAGCAGCTTGAAAGCTAAATCTTACGAAGCACGGCTAAAATGATTTGGTATGTTTAGCCTAAAAGAAAGGAAGGACATTTTATTTGTTTGTTTGTTTTTCTCAAAAGTGTTTTTTTTCAAAAGGCAACTGGACTGTTTTTTCTTGAAAAGAGTCTAGTTGCCTTTTGAAAAAGCAATTTTGAGACAATTGTGACCTGGATAAGTGAGAATCTCCACATATATATATGTGTATATATATGTATGTATGTATGTATGTATGTATGTATGTATGTATGTATGTATGTATGTATGTTTGCTTGTTTATTTGTTTTTAAATTAAGAAACCGCCCACTTAAGTGAGCTCCAGAATCACAACAACTAACAGCACAAACAAGCAAATAGATGTACTGTAGAAGTTTATAAATCATAGGCCTTTTTTCGCAAGGGATAAAACTATTATTATTCTGATATTTCTGCCAGTGTACAACTAAGAGGGTAATATGTGTTTTTGTTTTTTGTCTTCTCATCCAAGAAGCTTTTTCATTTCTCAGTTCAGAAGCAGCTTCAGTTCTGAAGAAGCTTCTTGGATGAGAAGTGAAACATACCTCAAGGAAAAACAAAGGAAGTCCAATTGCTTCTTGAAAAAGCAGCTTTGGGACATAGAAGGAAAAGTTACATAGCGAAGGGAAGAATAAATAAGATCTTGGCTAAGAATGAGAAAGTCAGTCAAATCTAACTTACTGTGGTGGGCAGATGGCCATTTCTGACAAACGGCAGTCCAATCTCTTCTTGAAAGCCTCCAGTGATGAAGCTCCCACAACTTCGGAAGGCACCCTTTAAGAAGGGACTAGACAACATTTGTCTAAAATAATTTGTGCTTGAGCAGGGGGCTGGACTAGAAGACCTCCAAGGTTCCTTCCAACTCTGTTATTTTGTATTTCCCTTGAAATCTAGAGAGCTACCTTTGCAAGTCAATGCTCCATCTTAAGCAATCCATGGTGTAGGGTCTCCCGCTTGGGCGGTGGTGTGGGAGAGGTTGGACTAAATGACCTACAAGGTCTCTTCCAACTCTGTTAATTTGTACCTGTATCTAAAAGCCTCCTGTGCTGGAGCATCTATAACTTCTGGAGGCAATGCAAACTTTGCAGAGGTTTAGAATAACTTAATAACTTTCGAATAATTTTATTGTCACTTTGAATGTACACTAATCGGCATCCATTAAAATGAAATTTCGTTGCCTACAGCTCCCAAAAGGTCACCACCTCCAGTATACACTACATAAACATGACAAAAATAAATAAATAAATAAATAAATAAATAAATAAATAAATAAATAAATAAATAAATAAATACAAACAAAATTATGCATATACCCACATATATTATATGACAGAAACAACAGTCTAATTCAGATGTATACATGTACACGGCGAGAAAAATGAATCTTGCGAGTTTACCCGATGGATGGCATCATTTACAGGAAATATCCAGCAGCCAGTAATCCTTGGCAGCACAGCCTCAGTTTCCCCCCACTCCTTTCTGCAGCACATTTGCCACAGCTAAATGGCAGACCTGGTGCAGCAACGAGGGTTACACCACTTCAAGAGCAAACACATGGCATTCTCAAATGCAGCCCATGTGTAAAAAAATAAATAAATCCTGCTTTGTAAAGAAGTTGGATGTGAAAAGGAGTTATTTTAGAGCTGGCTCAGCAGATCTAAGGGAGGGGAGAGAGAATGCATAAAAGAGCAACTAAGGTGAATTTAGCTTGAAGATGATTTTATTGCTGACATCATTCCAGGAAAAAAGCTGCAAATACGAAGCTAGATCTTTAGAGCAAGGTATGTTCTTACAATCCAGGGAACCTCCAGATGTAGCAGAGGCAACAGGGAGAAATGCTGAGGAATGAAAGTAAATATACGTGACCCAGGATAATGTTTCGGGGTCCAATATGAGTCAGTTAGGGGGACCAACAATGTATTCTCCCAAGCTTTCGGGCTTCTGCTGAAGCCCATCCTCAGGGAATTTCTCTCTCTCCAGAATATGCACAGTGGACTGTTCTACATGTTGTATTTATAGTGTTCTTGGTTGTTTGTAGCTTTTAGTTGTTGATTAGGATGTTAATGGTGTTAATTAAGGCAACTATCAACACCCTAATCAGCAACTAAAAGGAACCAGGAACTACATAAATACAATGTGTAGAACAGCCCAGCGCACATATTCTGGAGATAGAGAAAGAGAGAGAGAGAGAGGTTCCCTCAGGATGGGCTGCAGCACAAGCCTGAAAGCTTGAAAGAATAAGAAAAAGAACATATTTTCCTTCCCCTGTCCTTACCACTTTCTATAAGGGGACGATTGAAAGCATCCCGTCATGTTGTACTACTGTGTGGTTTGGAGGTACTGCTTCGGACAGAAAGGCCGTGCAGAGAGTGGTGAGGACGGCAGAAGAGATTATTGGAAGTTCACTTCCTTCTATCTAGGACATGGCACATAAGTGATGCAGGATGCTACACTTCCTCTCTTTCACTAATTTTTCTTTTTACCTTCTGGGAGGAGGGGGCTTCGTGGAATCTGAAGCAGAACAACTGGATTCTGTAATAGTTTTATACCATATAGTATCAACCTTGTCAACTCTCAAGATTCTTTTTTCTGCTATGTATTCTAAATGATCTGTGATATACCTACATACATACATGTGTGTGTGTGTATTTGTGTATAGCATGTGCATGCTATATGTATATCTATGTGCATGTATGGACAAACACACACACACACACACACTTTTGAGAGCGGGCATCAGAATTTCATTTTTTAATGTGTGCCAGTGTGTTTACAGAAAAAAAAAGTGACAATAAAGGTGATCTCATCTCATCTCATTTTATCTCTCTTAATAAACTTTTGGTCCTGGTGACCAGCTCAGATTGGATCCTGCAGAAATGCTGTGATGCTGCAATTCCACAACATTTTAAAGAGTTGGAAGGGACCAGAAGGATCCCATAGTCCACAGCTGTCCAACTTGCGTGACTTTAGGACTTGTGGACTTCAACTCCCAGAATTCCCCAGCCAAAGCATGGATTTTGGAGTTTGCAGCCCCCTTGGGTAAGGGCCCATGGGCAGCTTTCAGGGATTAAAAAGATAATTTATTCATTACACACACATACATACACACACATACCTCAAGCACGACGACTTTGGCATTAAATTATTAGCAGGAGGAAAAAAATCATTTCTAAAATGAAGCCTCTTTACAAAGTAAATAAATGGCTTGGTTTTTTTTATAGCTTTCATCAGTTTTGATTTTCCCTACTAACTGGATCCTTCAGCCTCCCATTTGGCTAAATAAGAAAGTAATTAGAGTGCCACCCTTTGTTTAGCTTATATCCTTTAGCGCCAATTACTGAGGCCCGTTTATGAGCTTCCCTCACAGAAAATAATTGTCACATGCCTCCTTAAAAGAAACAAATGTTTGGCAGTCTTTTCAGCGTACAAAGGATAAACATCAATTAAAAACGGTTGCAGAAGCACTTCACAAATAAAACAAGAACGTAGCAAAGATCTTAATAAAACTAATAGGGCCATTTCTGGAACATCGCATCAGCATTAGAAGTAAAAGTAGAAAATTTTAAAGAGAATTTCTAGTAGATTTGTTTAGTGAAGGAGAGGGGAAAAAAATCCCAGCTCTGTATCAAGATAAATAAATAAATAGTCCACATTTCCCTTTATTAATTTATTTCTTCAAGGAGAAAAGAGAAAAAGCAATGCATTGCTTAAAGTTTAAGAACAGCTGTTCTGCATAATTGGAAACTATTTTTCAGAAATGACTAGCCAAAGAATATAATTTGTCTTTGTTATCATCTCGTTTTGCATGCAAGAAACTTTTTATGCTCAGAACACTGTCCAAAACTGAGACATTACTTTTTTAATTTCCCATCTTACAGCAAGCTTTCATATAAAATCTTTTTTTTTCCCCAATGGCCTTCGTCCTTCATGATTTTAATTCTAAACCCACCTGAATTCTGGCACATCAGAATAAAATCTGCTTTGTGCGTTAGCCTGGACTTCACTACATTCTTGTGGTTTTTTTTCCACTCAGAAAATTATTTTTATTTGGGACAGATCAACACAGAAAAAATAACAGTCAGGACTGAAGAAAATTAATCCACTTTCTGTTTGACATTTTCATCCTTAAACAGAAATCCAACTTCAGATGCCAAGGCAAATTCTCACTCTTCTTTTCAAGGTCATTTGCACATCAAATGGGACAGAAAAACACAACTTTGCTAAAGCTTAACCCGTTTCACCAGCTGAATGCATTTTGAAGAAAAAAATAATTAGCAGCAAGTTCAATGCAGTTTCCCCTCTAACAACCTAGAATTGCAGGCAAAACTCCATCAGCTTCATTGTGATCATTTGTCTTTTGATTGTGTTGGTGCACAATGACAATTAATTGCACTTTTAGCGTAATGGCATTTTGTGTTTCTGTTCTAAAAAGGTACCACTGCTCTGTTGGATACAAGGTGATAGTTTCCAATGTTGGACAAATTGTTGGTAACTATTTATTGACAACTCACCCGTTTTGTGTAGTCCATGGCCTTCAGAATGGAGAGATTGAGTGTTTCCAGGGATGCCAACACATCTTCATAATCTCCCATGTGGTCAGCAAAGTAATCTGGAGACCGGAAAGAGAAAAGGAAGAGGGGAAGATTAACAGATCATTTCAAAGATAATTTCAAGGTTGAATCATGATAACTTCTGAAAGCTGGCATCCTCTCCTAGTGAGGGCTCTCTAATGGCTGGCCATGAAAAGCCAACAGTTTTCCCTTCCACCTTATTAGCAAAAACACTACTAGTAAATCACTGCCTCTCATCTTAGAAGGGAGGAAAATGTTAAGGTATAGAATTGTGTGATATTTTCACCCTGCTTGAGGCAAGAAACTTAGTATTATTCTTTTCCAACTATGACCTGTTCTCGCTTCCTCCATATTTCTCCCTCCATTTCCTCTCTTCTTTTTCCTTCCTTCCTTCCTTCCTTCCTTCCTTCCTTCCTTCCTTCCTTCCTTCCTTCCTTCCTTCCTCCTTCCCTCCGTCCCTCCCTCCATATTTCTCCCTCCACTTCCTTCCTTCCTTCTCTATATTTTCCTTCCTTCCTTCCTTCCTTCCTTCCTTCCTTCCTTCCTTCCTTCCTTCCTTCCTTCCTTCCTTTCCTTCTCCCTCTACTTCCTCCCTCCCTTCTTTCTTTCCTTTCTTCCTCCCTCCCACTTTTCTTTCCTTCCCTCTGTTCTTTCCTCCCTCCCTAGATTCATATCCTGCTTTTCAGCCAGGAGCAGAAAGCTGTACGCATGTACACATTCCTATAGTACACATGCTGCTCCGTTCCAACAAGGTTCTGAGCAACTCTCACATGATACAGAAGCAGAGTAGAAGGAAGGCTAAAATTAAAAGTAAAGAAGGTAAAACTTATCTCAACAGGCAGAAAGTATCAGCCTTAGAATTGGCAATGAAGGCACTGAAGGGGTGGAGAGCTTCTGTCCTTTAGGATCAACCTTTAGCAAGGTATGCTCTTACAATGCAGGGACAGGGAAGCTCCAGATGTAACACAGGCCACAGGGAGAAATGCTGGGAGTTGCAATTCTGCAACATCTGGAAACCCACCATCCTCCTCTCCTGCTTTGTTAGGAGTCAAATAAAAATATTTGCCTCTAGAGAGGTGGAAGTTGGGAAGAAAGATTCTAGCTTAGTCCAAGTTGCAATGTTGCAAGGCGCAGAAGAAAGTGATCCTTGCATTTCCCACTAGGCTCAAGGTTGACTCAGCCTTCCATCCTTCCGAGGTAGGTAAAATGAGGACCCGGATTGTGGGGGCA
>JANHFL010006578.1:105038-117830 GCA_032468155.1 Oxyrhabdium leporinum | reverse complement strand
ATAGAATAGAATAGAATAGAATAGAATAGAATAGAATAGAATAGAATAGAATAGAATAGAATAGAATAGAATTTATTTGGTCAAGTGTGATTAGACACACAAGAATTTGTCTCCGGTACATAAGCTCTCAGTGTACACACAAACCAACAAAATAATAATAATCATAATAATAACAGACGGTAATAGGAAAGATGAGAAGGATAATAGAACTGTGAAATTAGGTGTTCAGCAGGACAATGGCACGAGGGGGGAAAACTGTCTTTGTGTCTAGTTGTTTTGGCATGAAATGCCCTATAGTGGCGTCCTGAGGGGAGGAGTTGAAACAGTTTAGGTCCAGGACGTGAGTGATCTGTAGATATTTTCTCAGCTCTCTTTCTGGCTCATGCAGTAGACAGGTCCTCAGTGAAAGGCAGGCTGGTTGCCATTGTTTTTTCTGCAGTCCTAACTATCCGTTGAAGTCTGTACCTGCCCTGTTTGGTTGCTGTACCAAACCTGACATTTATAGAAATGACAGGGTCATGTTTTATTGCTAGTCATATATTATTGTAAGTACATTTTTAATCTATTATACCTCTGTCTTCTGTTTCACCACACTTATTATTTTGCACTCTGGCCTGGAGAAGTATGATGATCTGTGTTTTTTAGCAAAAGATATGACCCACATAATGACTTTTCTTGTCATAATTGTTATTTTTTTGCAGACTGTGATCATAAAATTGTTACATCTTATGCATGGATTTTCGTCTTGTTGGGGAATCTGCTCCGTGGAATTGGAGAAACCCCAATTACTCCTCTGGGCATATCGTACCTCGATGATTTTTCTAGAGAAGAAGATGTTCCTCTTTATATCAGTAATGACCAAAATGCTTGTCTGTCAAATCCTGATCTAAACTTAATGATGCTGAAGAGATAGGCAATGTTCAAACTGGGATGGTTCAAATTTTGGGTTTCCTACCTCTCAGCAAGTTGGGGAAATTTAGGTCACAGCTAATTCTATTCAGTATTGGATGTAGTAGAAATTGGCATTCATAGATCACATTTCCATGAAAAGCTGAAGGGAAAAAAGCCAACAGGGTCCTAGGCTGCATTAATAGAGGGATAGAATCAAGATCATGTGAAGTGTCAGTACCACTTTCTAAGGCCTTGGTAAGATTACACTTAGAATATTGCATCCAGTTTTGGTTACCACGATATAAAAAAGAATATTGAGATTTTAGAAAAAGTGCAGACAAGAGCAATAAAGATGATTGCAGGACTGAAGGCTAAAACATATAAAGAATGACTGGGTATGTCTCGTTTAATTATAGCGATGTTCTAATACCTAAGGGGCTACCACAAAGAAGAGGGGAGTCAACCTATTCTCCAAAGCACCAGAAGGCAGGACAAGAAGCAACGGGTGGAAACTAATCAAGGAGAGAACCAACCTAGAACTAAAGAGAAATTTCCTGACATTTACAACAATTAATCAGTAGAAAATCTTGCCTCCAGAAGTTGGTTTTTAAGAAGAGATTGGACAATCATTTGTCTGAAATCGTATAGCGCTTCCTGCCTGAGCAGGGAGTTGGACTAGAAGACCTCCAAAGTCCGTTCCAGGGTTATGAAAACATGCCTCTATTAGCTCAGCTATGAAGACAATATACAGTGTTTGATACGAAGCAAAGATGCTCTCCAGCTAACCATAACTCTAGATCAGGGATCTCCAAACTGACTCGTGGTCTTCAACTCCCAGAATTCTTGAACCAGCCATTGTGGTTGGGGAATTCTGGGAGCTGAAGTCCACAAGTCTTTAAAGTTGCCAAGCTTGGAGAGCCCTGCTCTAGATGAAGGCATTCTTGAAATTCTATTGATAACAGAAGTGACTTTCCACTTTCTTCTTCCAAGATATTGTTTCAAATTCTTGGGCAGTCTCTCATCCAATTATCAACCACAACCAACCTTGCTTAGCTTCTGAGATAGGTAAAGGTCTATCTCTTCTAAGAACATTAGCACTAATCTTTAGCTTCAGAATGATACTGCTCATCTTATAATGAGAGGGAGGATCAACGTATTCAGTGTATATCTTTGCAGCTTCCTTATCCATTGCATCAAATATTAGAAGCGTCCCCTGGTTTGGACTAAACAAAACAGTGAAGAATATACATAACAAAATCTGATTTTTTCCCCCCTCCCCTCTTCATTATTGCAGGCTTTTTGCACACCACAGCCATGATTGGCCCACTATCGGGTTTCCTCTTGGGATCTGTGTTTGCCAGACTCTACGTAGATGTTGGTTTCGTGGACATGGGTAAGATGGAAGTAGACCTGACCAGCTAAATTGGCTGTCCTAAGTTAACTGGAGCTGTAAATGTAGGGTTGTTTTGTCTCTGAGAAAGGATACGGTGGAACCAAAAAGGGTAAAATAAAAGCAAACAGAATCCTTAGTGAGGCAGAATAGTCCCCTTCTAAATGGAAAAAAAATAAAAATAAATCTCAGAACCACTAAAAAAAAAATAAGCCATTCAAAGGAAAGTCAGTAAAAGCCATAAGCAAAACCAAGACCATTTTTTTCTCCTTCTTTCACCATCTTAGTATTCGGGATCACAATTGAACCCGAATGCTGGTAAATCCAGGACCAATGAAAGGAAACAATGGTTTCTCCAATGGATAGCCAAATTATGGGAGCCAGTGCCACCAGATGTTAGGATGGCAGCCGATTTAGGGGGATTTAAAAATGGACAATTTTATTTATTAAACTTCAATAGCCGTCCATCTCAAGCCAGTGACTTATGGAGAAGAGCAGCTACCAATGGCTGCCAATCTTAATGTTAGAATTCTACCTCCTCAATTTGTGGTGGTGAGGACTCAGTCTCAGTAGAAGTGGGATATTAGGCGGTAAGCAAATCACTGTCTTAACTTTCCTGAGAACATAGAATAATAGAGTTGGAAGGGACCTTGGAGGTCTTCTAGTCCAACTCCTGCTCAAGCAGGAGAACCTATACCATTTCAGACTAATAGTTGTCCAATCTCTTTCTGAAAGCCTCCAGTGATGGAGCACCCACAACTTCTGAATGCAAGCTATCCTGTCTTGTCCTGTCCTGTCCTGTCCTGTCCCGTCCCATCCCATCCCATTTTGAGATCCTATCTCAAAAGATTTGTCCACTTTCTGTCATCTATAAGTTTCTCTTGCAGTTGCTTATACCTGGAACTCATTTTCATGACATCTTGTAGATGCTGAGCCCTTCATGTTCAGTCCCCTTGCCTTGTTCACTTCACTCCTCTTCCCCTCAAACTTTCAAGAGCCTCTTCCATGCTGACATTCACCCTGTACATTTATGAAAACAAAGACCTGCATTGTTGTTTGTTATTCCGTGAAATGCACACAGACTTGACAAAGCTCCATGAGACCAATGTTCCAGATAATGGAACTCAGCTTTCTCCATTCCTTATTCTAGATACAATAACTATCAGTCCAACTGATTCACGTTGGGTTGGTGCATGGTGGATGGGCTTTTTAGTTGCCGGGGTCATCGCTCTGATTTCCGGAATCCCTTTCTTGTTCCTGCCCAAAAGTTTGGACAAAAAGGAGGATGCTTGTATTCAGAAAAACCTGGATCCCATGGAAAGCAACATTGAAAATAGCCATGGACAGAAGCCTGATATTCAAGGTGGAATGGCAGACTCTGGACAATTAAAAGGTAAGCATTGAAATGATTCAGTTTAGCTATGGCAAGACTCGAGCAGGGTCAAAATCTGGATTCTAGGAGAACTGGCTGGGTCAAAGTTGGATAACAACTGTTTTCCACAGTAAGGATGAGAAAATTGATATGTTTCAAGATCTGTTGTAAGGGGAGAAGAGAAGCTCAAGAAGGTAGATCATGGGGGTGAAAGGCAAAAGGAGAAGGACTGTGCTATGGCAATTATTAGACACAGTGTTACAGCCACATATATATATATGCTAACAGGCATATTTTTTCCTTTTCCCCCCCAGAGTTCTTCAAGTCCCTGAAAAGAATCTTGGGGAACAAATTGTACTTAATACTATTGTGCTCAGCGCTGCTGAATGTTAACAGTTTTATTGGTTATATTACCTACCAGGCAAAATATATGGAACAGCAGTATGGACTGTCAATGTCAAGATCTAATTTTATAACAGGCAAGACTCTCCCTCTCTCTGTCTCGTTCTCATTTTTTCCCTTCTTTACATACACATACACACCCACATCTGCTTGTACCACAGCTTCCTAATAGACCAAGTAAATTAAGGAACAATATTTTCACCCAAACATGGTGGACTTTGAGAAATAAATGAGACACAATTTGCAATATATATGATTCTATTTTTGATTTTGTCAATAGTACATAATTAATGGATCACGAGTCCCTATGATCAGGCATTGAGGCACTGGACATCTCATGGTCGGGCTACTGCAACACGCTCTACACGGGGCTAACCTTGAAGAATATTCAGAAGTTATAGTTGGCACAAAATGCAGCATGGCATACAGTTCTGAAGGCTCCGAGGGTGGCCCATGTAACACCTCTGTTACCCGAGCTGCATTGGTTAAGTGAATCATTGCAGTTGTTAAGTTAGTAACACAGTTGTTAAGTGAATCTGTCTTCCCCATTGACTTTGCTAATCATAAGGTCGCAAAAGGCCATCGCATGACTTCCGGATACTGCCACTGTCATAAATATGAACCAGTTGTCAGGAATTTGAATTTTGATCATGTGACCATGGAGATGCTCCAACAGTCATAAGTGTGAAAAACGATCATAACTTCATTTTTTCAGTGCCGTTGTAAGTTCAAATGAACTATTCTAAATCAAGGAGAAAGACCAGGGGCGGAGGTGGAATCCTACCGGTTCAGACCGGTTCAAGCGAACCGGTATCTCCAGCAATCAGCTGGAGGCCTAACCAGTAGCTCCGACAATCACCTGGGTCTGCCCGCCCACCCCTGCCCTATTCTGTCCTTTATTTCCTGCATTCTAGCTAATCTGAATCATGTGTTACAGCTGATTTCCCCCTCCCTTGCTGTTCTGCTAACCATTACTGACCTGTAAGGTAAGCAGCTGTGCTTCTATATGCTTCATTTTCAGTGAAGGGCGCATTCACCAAACCATGGCAGACTTCACAGGATTACACTACTGATCAGGTGAAGACACGATAGCAGAGTTCCAATATTTGAGGGGCTGCCACAGAGAGGAAGGGGTTAAGCTATTTTCCAAAGCACCAAAGACCAGACAAGGAATAATGAATGGAAACTAATCAAGGAGAGATTCAAGCTCGAAATAAGGAGAATTTTTCTGACAGTGAGAACAATCAACCGATGGAACACAAGTTGCCTTTGCAAGTTGTGGGAGCTTCATCACTGGAAGCTGTCAAGAAGAGACTGGACTGTCATTTGTTAGAAATGGTGTAGGGTCTCCTGCTTGGGTAGGGGGTTGGACTAGATGACCTACAAGGTCCCTTCCAACTCTGTTAATCTGTATCTGTATCTATCAAATGTTGTTTGATGTTGATGTTGAATTCAAATTCTAACTAAAAATTACGATATCATCTGAGAATACAGGCAGTCCCAAACAGAGTATTTAATTTGTAAATTTAGGGTGTTCAGGTCTGATAAATTCACAATTTCCTAATATTGAGGGACAGTTTTAAATATTGCTCCAAAGGATGCAATCACAGCAGATTTTTTTTTTCACATAAGGATTCAACTTTGAATTGCAAGTCCCAGTATTTTGGATTTATTTTTCTGATTGCTTTTCCTCAATCCTAGCCTCATCTAAAATAGGAACATCAATGAACTAGGCTTCCCCCCCCTCCCCATGACTGTTACTTCAGGCATGTTAGGAACAAGCTACATATGGGAGACATTCCAGGGTAAAAGTGCTAGATTTTAGCAGCCTTCTATTAATAGAATGTGAAGACACTTAATTTCTTCTTGCCAAAAGATCTGTAATTGAGACATGCAATTAAAGCAAGGGTGTCAAACATGCGGCCCGTGGCCCGGATGCGTCACGAGCAGGTCATCCCCATCCCCGGTTTAGCAAAGGAGAAAAAAGTTGCAATACATCACATGATAACAATTTGATGCCACGAGTTTGACACCCCTGAATTAAGGTAAACACTTGTATCAGAAGGCATTTCTGCCTTTCAGAAGAAGGAATTGATATCTCTGAAATGAAACGTATTTATTGCTTTAAAAATGTAAATATCTGATTCTTTGCAGAGTTTAGGTTTCTGGTTTCTCAACAGAGGTGTTATTTGAAATGGGGGAAAACTGCATCTGGCTAGAAAAAGAGCTAATTAGCTCTTTAGTATTAATCTGCTATAATGTTTGAAATTCGTCAACTATAGCTCACCCATGATATCAAATCTGAAAAAGAAGTTCTGGGTTCAAACAGCCCATTAAGTAAAAAACAACAACAATAATTAGTTTAGATTCAGCCTAACATTGTCTCATTTAGTAATCAGTTTATAATATAGTCTGGTTAAAAAAGTGTTTTAAAACTCAAGCTTGGCATGATATGCATGGACATGCACACATGTTTTATGAATTAAAGATACCACTTGGTAGAGACAGATGCACATTCTGGTGAGACAGACATTCCCTGAAGATGGTGTGGGAAGCCATCCCCCCCCTCCTAGAAGAATGAAATATTTTGAGAAATATTAAAAAGGCAGAATATTATATTTCCCTGGATGAGAAGATTTTTTAGAGGGAGAAAGCAGCCCTCACCTTTTCTTAATAGCCCACAGCAGATGTCAGCACTTAAGCGATAGATAGCTCTATTCATAGGCAAAGCAAATACTGCAGGCAGAAATCCATTCAAGACAGGTTACTTTGAAATTCCCTGATAGGATTATCCCTCACTCAAGATCCAAACCAGGACAAAGCCATTAAGCCATAATAGGAATTGCCCAACACTCTTTCAGAACACAAGTCTCTTCATTGCATTATCTCAGCAGTTCAAACTTCAACCAAACCTGGGAGCTCAGACAACCTATAGAGCCACTACAACAGCCAATAGAATACATGTTCTTGCACAGGAACAGGAAGTTCAAGTCAAAGCCCAAGAGAAGGTATAACCCCTCTCACACGCTCTCAACTCTATGTGATCAGCTGCCCAGAGCCACCCATGTGGCTCTGCTTCATCATTAAACCATCTTTCTAATCAGCCTCCATGTTTCCAGTGTCTTTCTCCCTGCTTGGAACTGAACCAGATGGATATTTCTTCCCATAATGGGCTTCAGCACAAGTCCAAAAGCTTGGAAGACTAAGCCTCTGGTCCTGGTGACTGACCCAGATTGGATCTTCCAGATACCAGTTGAAACATGCAGGCTGACAAAAGACTCGTCTCACAAATACTGGGAATTCAACATTAAGGAATAGTAAGTAATACCAAATTTCATTCCAAATACAGTAATTTCAGATTGAGTTTTATCATTTTTATGACTGCATCATTCTCACTCTCTCTCTTTTTCTCTCCACTAAATGACCAGTCATTTACTGGGACAATCTGATCTTCATTTTCTTCATGTTTGGTTAGTCTTCTTGAAAATACTTTTTTTTTTTAATTCTCCCCAACCCACATATAGGCATGCAGTTTGCTCAGCATCTTTTCGTAATCTTCATATTTGTGACTTTTTGTGTCTCAAATATTTCTAATTTGGGCTCAGATAGCCATCTTTTTGAATAACCCAGTTCTTCTGTTTTTTAACTGCTGATAGTTTTGGTGATAGGTGATAGTTTTGTTGGCCTAGAAATATAAGATCTCTCTCTCTCCCTCTGTCCCTCTGTCCCTCTCTCCCTCTCTCTCTCACACACACAATGGTACTCAGCAGCTGAACAATACAGTTGAGAGACGATGCTTGAGTTTCTCCATGTTATGGCAGAGGCTGTGGAATTCATTTCAATAGAAAACAGTGCTCACACTGAGCTTACTATGTGATAGCATCTGCCACACTGAGCAATTTTAAAAGTGATCTCCACATGGTAGCCATAACAGATCAACTTGAATTTAAAATATGCTGGAATTGGTGATTACCTGGCATAGGCTGTTTGGCTTTTCCTTTCTCTGGCTTTAATTCCTGCCACTTACTCTAGTTTCCTACAGCAAGATGGATATGCTTAACCTTTCTCTCCACCCCATTATTCCTAGTGTTACCTAACTAACCTAAATAAATGATGTTATCCATCTTTTTCAAGAAACACAGGGATATAAACTTTGTTCTAAGCATACAAATGTCTTTTTTTTTCTTTTATGTTCCCTGAATACATACATAATTCACCAATCTCAGAGCTTTGTATCTCTAAATATGAAGCTGACACAATACAACTTACACAAAGAGCAGATGGTTATCCAGTTTACCAGGCAAAACACTTTTGTGGGTTACTTAAGATATTGTGACAGTTTCATGGAATGGTTGTCTCCGCACGTGAAAAGAAATATATACAGACACTGTGTGTACACACACATACAAAACCACAAATAAGCTATTTTTTCAAACGTTCTGGGGAAGCCCTCAGGATGGAAGTGTGGCTAAGATTAAGCAAGCAGCCTCCTTGCTAACATTTCAGACATTTTTAAAGACTAAGTTCTTCCCGAGAACCTTTTCTGATTAAGCCATCTATATTCTCTATTTTTATGGTTTATAGTTGTTTTAAAGGGAGGGTTATGGTAAATATTTGTTTTTGGTGGTTTTTTTTTAAACTTTAAAACTTTTTTATACTTTATATAAATGACCAAGAGTGGATTACAGCAGGGTAAAAAAGTGGTAAATAAATGAATATATAAATAATAAATTAAAATGCTTATTGACAGTTAGATTATAGGCACATGTGCACACACACACACATACATATAAAATCAGTACAGAAAGAGAAAGATGCTTATATGTATGTTTGTGTGAATACACATACACATACAATCACCCATGCAAGGATACTTCCTTTTTTTCTGATGGGAATGAGTCAGGAGAGATATAAAACTAAACTATGGGGCATATTAGCACAGATGACGGCTTTAAAGAAGAATTCAACAAAGTCAGTGAGGAATGGACAAACATCAATTTTTTTGGGGGATGGATAAATGTTCCAAAATCAGAAGCAGGATGGTTCTCATGGGGATCTAGTTGGAGCCTAGGGGATACAAATGATGGACTAAATAGACCCTTGGGCCTCTTCATATATTCTTAATCATGCCACATTGAAAGACGGAAGACAAATTTTAGGTCACTGAAAGTCCCTTGGCAATCCACATGGAAATGAGATTTACTAAACAAAATTTCAGTGTCTACAAACTATCCTTTCTTATTGAAAATGGGACTTTTGTTTCTGCTTGGGCACAGCAGATATTCTTGTCATGTAGTGTCTGATATGAAATCAGTATGTTTCTTGCATTGAGCCTATATGGCATTTCACACAAAAAGATAACTGTGACAATTGTTTGTGCAATAGCACCTGAACTAAGAAAATGCTCTTCACTGTGTGTTGGGGAAGACATTGCTAGCATTTTTCTTTGTTTCTCTTCAAGTCAATCATCTTTCAGATAGACAGGATTGCAGACTGTATATCATTGCAAGACAAGAATATAAAGCAGCAGGCTTTTCTAATTTGGAGAGGTTGCAGCAAATGTATGGGAAGCACGCTTAAGGTTGATTACTTTGAAACTATGGAGGCATATAGTCAGATCACTAGATCCCATCTTAGCACCTTTATTTATCTACAAAGTATGAGAGCTGAGTCCAGGAAAGTTATGTTGTTTTTTCCATTGTTTTGGTTTAATGTTGGTTACATGTCATTTATTCTTCAACAAGGAAACTGTCCAAAGTTCTGACTATTTGATCTTTTTATCTGTATGATTACAGCACACATACCTTTAGTTATATATTCAACATGTAGGACAGAAATGGAGCCTCACCTATTTTATTTTCCTCAGTATTCCCTGGCATGTGATCAGTTGCCAATAGTCCCATGTAAGGACAAATGTTCAAATGCTTTCTCTTGTTCTTATTTAAAAGGTTTTATTTAACATAATAATAATATTTCCAAGTTCCACTTGAGTCCATTCAAAGTTTCCACATCCCTACTTCTGACTTCTCTTTTCATTTGATGCTCGCATCCTCCTGTTTTTTCCAGCATCTCTTAGTGGCATTCTCACATTTTTGCTCCTAAGCTCATTGCTCATATTTTTACATAAATCCCTTTGCTCTATTAATAAATAGCATCTTCTACAATGGCTGTTCCTTGTTTTACATTTTTCCCATCATTAATGAAGACAGAACATGTTTTTAAACTAATTGAACAACTTGTTGTATGAAGTACTTTGCAAAAAAAGTTCTCTGTGTTCTCAGTCCACCAGTTACTTACTAATGCTAATTTGACTTACTCTCAGCATTTGAAAATGACTTGTGGGCATCCAACCAGCTAAAACTAAAATTCCAGAAATGTAGCTTATCCTGTATTTCAGCTTATTTCTAACCTATGTTCTTGGACTTCGGTTTACATGGTCATTCTAGAGCACGGGTGTCAAACTCTATCATGTCACATGACATATCATGATGTATCGCTTACCTTTGCAGAACCGGGGTGGGTGTGGCCTGCATGTGATGCATCCGGCCCATGGGCTGCCAGTTTGACAGGCCTGCTCTAGAGGGACTCTTATTCCTACTGCTTTCTTTGAAGTCAGAATATTGGCTTTACCTTGGCTTTTGATAGCAATAGTAATAGCACTTATACTTATATACCATTTCACAGTGCTTTCTAGCCCTCTCTAAGTGGTTTACAGACTCAGCATATTGCCCCCAACAATCTGGGTCCTCATTTTATCAACCTCAGAAGGATGGAAGGCTGAGTCAACCTTGAGCCTGGTGAGATTTGAACTGCCAAACTGCAGGCAGCCGACAGTCAGCAGAAGTAGCCTGCAGTACTGCACTCTAACCACTGCGCCACTGCGGCTCTTAGATAGATTTAAAGCCCCTCTTTCCTGAGCTATGCTGGCCATCAAGTAAAGGTCACCACCAATGGTTGCAGAAAGGGTAATGGCATAAAAAGAAAATGTAGTGCATTAATAAAACTTACTCAAAATCCAAATTTAGCAACTTATCAAAATCAATTAAGAAATATAAAGTGTGGAAAAGAATGACATGGTTAAACAGTCACAAAAGCACAAACTATGATGCTTAAGTCATATCCATTAACTTTTGATGGAAGTAGACAGTACAGCAAGATGTAAGTTTCATTAAATTTGAAACACTGTGTGAAATACAGATATATTTAATAAATAGATGGTTGTAAGGATTTTTCAAACTCTTGACTGCCTAATAAAAATGTTTACTTTTTTGTAAAATGGGCGTTCGATTGCCGTATCATAAACCACCCTTGGATGTTTCCTCAGATTCACTATATTTTTTTTTTCTGGGAATGTTTAACCATTTCTTCAGCTTTTACCAACACAGAACTCTTTTCCCAGGGCTCATTCACAAACAATATAAACTAGTCCCTCAATTCTTTCACCAATTCTAACACATCTTATCATGTTATCAACTTCATATCATTCAGATCACTTTCTTCATACTACCTAATAAAGTCCAGAATATTCTTCTTATATTTTGCCCTTCTATTCTCTATAGTCAGAATGGCACAAAAATAAAGCTTGGACAAGTAGGCAAGATACCATTTAGATCATGCAAGTTGCAGGACTACTTATTCTGTCTCTTTTTCCCCAAGCCGACCAATGCATGGATATAAAAAGCATGGGGAAAAGAGAATTTGTATAGAAAAATATAAAAGTATTTGATAGTTAATCAGGGGTACACTTCAAAGCTTTACAGCATAGAGGTAGCAGATTTTATTTTCTAATTGCTGCACCGGATACTTTTTCCTGTCCAATAATAATGTACTTTGTAAATTTTATTATCTTTGAACATGTACATAACTCTGGATTAAGGGACAAGGAATGTAACCAAAAAGTTTATTTTTTTCTTATGATGGTAAGTGACAAGCCAGAAGGGGTAAGCAACTTATCAAGATCCCCAAATTTAGCCGTCTGTTATGCAGAGAGTAAATAAATGTTACAGCATTTTTTTCCAGTTTTATTTCAAAACTGTTCTGCTACCAAGGGACAAAAGTGAAAATTACACCTTAACATGTCAAAGCATATTCTGGAATTAATATCTGCCAAAGAAATGGGCGAAATGGATGCTTATCTATTCCCATTTTTTTTCTATAGCTAAAACCTCATACATGGTTATTAATCTCAAGAGACAGTGTAAAGTACGATAAGCATAATATGTGGGACACTTACTGATAAAATAATCAGTATTTCAGCATTTACTTTACAAAATACTATTCGGCAGAAATCTTTATTACCACAGTCCATTTTAAGAACATATAAATTATCAAAGAATCTCTAAGGCCAAGACATGTTATAATATCAACCAGTATTGTTTTTTTCTATTTTCTGGTCAAGGCTGATGCTCAATTCATTTGAAAACATATGTATTTGAATGTATTTTTACTTTTTAGGCCTCATAGAATGAATGTATTGGCCCTGATTGCCAGAGATGAGGACTGTTGTCTAGGATATCTAGAGGGCATAAGTTTGAGAAAATGCAGATACATTGTACTGTTGCTATTGGAGCTTAACTGTGGAAATCAAATTTCAAATCCCAGTTCAGCCACAAAGCTCCCTACCTGACCTAGGCCCATCCATTGTCCCCAGTTCAATCAATTTCAAAGTTACTATAAAGATAAAATGAGATATCAGGATACATCTTCTAAAAGGAGGATTGAATACAAATGGAATCCC
>JANHFL010006578.1:82072-93455 GCA_032468155.1 Oxyrhabdium leporinum | reverse complement strand
CCCTCCCTCCCCCCATCCATCCAGGGGTGGCAATAGCAATGGCAATTGCAAATTACTTCCATATTATTGATAAAAAAATAGGCAGGTGTTATTATCTGTAAAGTTGGAAGGATGTATGATTCTATCCATAAGAGAAGGACTGATAGAGCCAAGGGAGGTGTTAAAAGAGGCATCAGTTTAGAATTGTTACGTAGCCACAAGCAAACTAAATCCAACTCCTCTTGAATACCGCTGATCCTTAACTAGTTCTAACCAGATGCTAAACATTAGTCTGAGAAAATACCAGTCCATAGGGTTTAACAATAAATCAGTGATCTGGAACCTCTGTGTGTGGACCTGGTATTCCACGCTTGATATTATCTGCATTTTGAAAAATGTAGATGAGGGTAATTGTATGTGGGATGACCATGGGATATAGGGAAAGAGACACAGATTGTGGGGGGAGGGGGGAGTCCACAGTTGTATAAGAGGACCCTCAGAAAGGATCCTCCCTAATTTATCAGGCTTTTCGAAGATGCAGTGTGGGATATGTACTTTCAGACTTGCAAGGTTTTGTTAATGTAACTCTACAACAAAGTAGAATTAGGTCACAACTACACCACTACTACTAAACTACCAATTATTTCTTCCAATTTTCTTCCCAAAATACCCTCAGTTCTCGCTCTCCAAAACCTGGCAAAATTCTTTCTCTCCTTTTCTGTGCCAGCAAGAAAAATGGGGTTAGTGTCTCAGAACTAATTTACTTATCATCTGTTGATTTTCTATGGCTGGTTTTTAATGCGGACTTACTTAAGAATCCTTGCAATGAAATAATGACAAGGATTCAATAATTTGAACCTACTAAGGACAAGAATTGAGCTTCCCGCTTCCTCCCCCGAAGATGCCTTCCAACCAGGCTGGAATTGCATCTCCCAGAATCCCCAGTCAATGCAGTCATTGGGCAGAGTTGAATTCTGGGAGTTGAAGTCTGAGGGCTGGGATAGCCACAACATTGGTCCCACCTCAGTTGTAATACTCAAATGCAGGAGAGAAAGAGTGATTGTCTTTATCTTACCTATGTAAAAGGCAGAGTTTTCTTCTGTGGCAAAATCATCAATGTAAGACATCCCCAGAGGCATGATAGGAGCTTCCCCAATTCCACGTAGAAGGTTCCCAGCAAGCACAAAGACCCACAAGTAGGAACTAGCCATTTTTTCACATCCTGAAAACAGAAGATGTCCCAAAAAGTTGTGAAGTCCACAACTTGATCACAATACTACCTGAGCATTACAATTTTTATTCTAAAGTACAGGTAATCCTTGACTTATGAAGACAGTTGGGACCAGAATTTCCTCTGCTAAGCAAGGCAGTTGTTAAGTGAGTGGCGTTTTACAACCTTTTTTTAACCACAGTTGTTAAGTGAACCACTGCAGATGCTAAGTGAATAGCAATAGCAGTTACTTATATACCGCTTCACAATGCTTTACAGCCCTCTCTAAGCAGTTTACAGAGTCAGCATATCACAATCTGGGCCCCCATTTTACCCACCTCGGAAGGATGGGAAGCTGAGTCAACCTTGAACCTGGTGAGATTCGAACTGCCAAATTGCAGGCGGCCGGCAGTCAGCAGAAGTAGCCTGCAGTACTGCCCTCTAACCACTGCGCCACCACAGCTCATCCAACCTCTCCCATTGACTTTGCCCGTTGGAAACTAGCTGTGAAGGTTGCAAATGGTAATCACATGACCCTGGGACGCTGCAGCCATTGTAAACACATGCCAGTTGCCAAGCGCATGAATTTTGACTGTGAGGATACCACAATGGTCAGAGGTGTGAGAATCAGTGGTAAGCCACTTTTTTTCAGTGCTGTTGTAACTTTAAACAGTCACTAAATGAATGGTTTTAAGTCAACAAGGGGGGGCGTTCAACTTCACCGATTCCAAACCTCGCAAGCCAATGTCTACTCTAAGGCAAGTTTCTTGCTCTTGTGATGTGGGTGAATTGTTCACGCAAGTGTGATAACAATTGCGAAAGCAAACACTTAGACCTGAGATAGTTTTGATGGATGGTAGGAGAGACACTTCCTTGCAGGTACTCAGTAAGTATTATCTTCTCTCCCCCTCCATAATGGGCACAAGCAACTCTGGGGGAGAATAACAGTAAAACAAAATTGGAAGGAACCTTGAAGGTCTTCTAGTCCAAGCCCCTGCTTAAGCATAATTAATCTCATCTGCTTGTTTCATTTCAAGAAATCTATCAAGTCCAATATGGCTTCCGAGGCTTTCTCAGATTACGTCCTTAAACCTAAGAGTGTTTATTTCACATCTTGAGTTTTTAATGAGCCCACTCTCAACAAGAAAGTTTACTTTGATTTGTAAGGGCAAAAAACCCCGATCAAACTGGAAAATCATGGTATAGATTGCTAGGCAAACAAGGACGATATTTATTTATTTATTTTATTTTATTTTTCGATTTGTATACCGCCCCTATTCCGCAGAACCATCTAAAGAGTACTTTTACGGTATTACGAATCTGAAGAATGAGATAATTTTTCCAGACTTCCTTGTGGATACTTAACACCTGAGTGTTCACTCTTTTCAGAGGTGGGGAACTATGGCCCCTTTATGACTTGTGGGCTTCCACTCCCAGAATTCCTGAGCCAGCCATTCTTAGGAATTCTGGGAGTTGAAGTCCACAGGTCATAAAAGGGCCATAGTCCCCTTCCCCTGCTAGATAGAGCAAGGCTCCCCCGCCCCACAAAGGCCCAAGGCCACTGGTAATTTTTTACTTACCAACCATAGTTGTGTTGTGGGAGGTTTCAGCAAGAGTGTAATGATGGAGAGATACTGACGCACAGGCTGAAACACTTGTAGATGAATTGGCCAAGGAAACAGTGATACTTTTGTAATTGTATCTGCAGAACAAAAGCCAGGATTATGGGACTGGAAAGTTAAACTTTTCTTTGCGTCATTATTTGAGAAAGATGATCTCTCCGTGGGTCTGATAGATGATTATGTGGATACGTGGTTTGGGTTGACTACACATGCAAAACCCAGGAAAACCAAACATAATTATTGTGCTCATGGAATATATCCAAACAGATCTGTGATAGAAAAAGTATTTTGGTTTGATATTCCTCTTTGTTCTACTCTACATACTATGTGGAAATTTCTCCTATGTTATTTTTTTCAGGAACCTTGTAATGAGGAACAATATCAAACAAATTAAATTCTGTGGTTTGGGTGTGTATGTGAAAGAAGGTTTAAAATAGAGACTGCTTCTGATCCAATCTTCTAGCTTCTCAGACCAAAAATGTCTACATCATTACTGAATATATTTACACAACAGTTGAATATACACTTAAAGATCTAGTGGCTGCAAGGTCATGTTCTCACTTAGATAAGGTGTATGCACGTGTCACACTCTTACATAAACCCAGTTCATTCACTTTTCATGTTCAGCGGCATCCATGGAAATGGGAGTGGGGAGTTAAAATTGTCAAAATGGGAGACTGGACATCACACCACCCACTATTTTGCTGATGCTGACCTCCCTTCTATAGGCACCATTTTTTATGATCCAGTGGATTACATAAAACTAAACAATCTATCCATCCATCCATCATCCATCCATCCAACCATCCATCCATCCATCCATCCATCCATCAAATTATCCATCCATCCATTGAATCATCCATCGAATCATCCATCCATCCATCCATCCATCCATCCATCCATCCAAAGGTGGCCATGGCGTAGGCCACTAGCCACAAATTTGAGCTGAGACCACCTGAAATCAGTGTTTATCTTCTTCCACATGGGCTCCTGGGAACTTCTCATATGAGGCACAAATCAATAAAGATATGAAAGAAGAATGAATGGTTTAAGGAAAGGAGCAGAACAAGAATTTCATGCCTAGGGAGTGTTGATGAGATCATCAGAAAGGCAGAGGTGAGAAGTTTAAGGAATCATAGGCACTCCATGAAGTAGTATATGCCTATAGGGAAAGATATGATGGTTTCCAAAGATAGAAAGACACGGAGACATATTGAATAGTGAATGATGTTGGTGTAACTTGAATATTACTTAATGTACTTAAAAGGATTTCTCTTCGTTCCTATACTTCATTTCTTATGCCTATGATTTCTTAGTCCTTCCCTATGCTGTGCAGAATATAGCTTATCTGAAAGTAGTGAGTAAGTATTTTTATTTACTTACTTATTTATTTATATTCTGCCTGTATTATTTTTTACAAATAACTCAAGGCAGTGAGCATACCTTCCTCTTCCTCTTTTATCTTCCAACGTTCCTTCCTCTTCTTAGTTTCCCCACAACAACAACCCTGTGAGGTGGATTGGGCTGAGCGACTTTCTAACCTAGTGCCTTAACCACTAGACCACTGGAGAACAATGGAAGCTATGAGATGTGCCATACCCATTCATCTTCCACAGAAGCCTCAATATGGCTAAATTTATATGCTGGAAATGTAACTAAAAACAGGCACATTTTATCATACGTGGTGGACTTGTGCAAAAGCAAAAAAAAAGAAATTGGTCAAAGATATATAGGTGGCTAGAAAAGATGATAGGGAAACATGTAGATTTTAAATATGAATTCTTTTTATTAGGTATAATATCAGAAAAAAAATGATAAGAAAAGTATGCACTTAATATTACATGTCTTAACAGCAGCGAGGATTATATTCGCATAATAGTGGAAAAATGAAGATATACCACGAGATGAAGAGATAGTCAGGAAGATACTAGATTGTGCAGAAATGGATAGATTGATGTTGAAAATTAAACAGAAAGAAGATGTAGAATATTATCAAACATGGAAACTATTTTACTAATGGCTGGAAAAAAGGGGTGGAGATTAAGAATGTAAATTTGTATTGTTAAGCAAATTAAATACCCAGATCAACACAAGGTTTATTAAGCACTAAGAAATGTATTAATAGAAAATCAATTTAAAATAAAGTATGGTTAAATTCATATCATCCATTTAATTTCACTACTGAATTTATCTGTTTCCTGGTTCCTCTCATATTATAGCTGTATTCATAATATAACAGGTCAATTAAAGATTTATTAAAGCCCTAGAGACTTGATTGGTTCCAACTCTGGTTAGTCCTTGATTAGGCTTTGTGCATATTTAACCATTTTGTACAAATCCTGCCCTGTTTAGTTTATGATTTACTGACTTTTGCGAAATAAAGAAGCGAGTTATTCCAGGAAACAAACAAAACACATGCTGTCATTAATTAGAAAGTAATCCAACAGGCTGGATTCGTGCAACAAGTCACACCACAATTCACCTAAAAGAGAAAGAATCAGCTAAAACAAAAGTCAGCTGTTACTCCGATTAACTCAGGTGATCTGGCTGTAACTTTCAAGGTAGAAAGTGAAGTCAAACAAACTGTACTTACTGTCCCATGATGAAATGTGGCATCACCGATAGAAAGGATCCCAAGGTCATAATCAGAGACCCTGTTGCAATCACCTTTGGGCGGTGAACTTGTGGACCAAGATAACTCACCAGAACCATTACCAATAAGTTTCCTGAATCAGAAAAAGACACATGGACAGCTCTCTCAGGAAAGGAGGATCTTTTATGGCAGGGGTGTCAAACTTAATTTCATTCTGGGCCATATCAGGGCTGTGGTTGACCTTGGGGGGCCGGGCAGGCCTGGCTGGGTGGGCGTAGCAATCTTGACGCCATTCCCCAAACTGCTGACATGTTTCCTCTTTGCATTGGGTAAGCCGGGCTGAAGCGACGTGGGCCGGCCCCTTACATTTTCCAGGATGGCCCCACATTGGTCGGATCTGGCCACATTGTGGGCCTTGTGTTTGACACCCCTGTTCTATGGCCAAGCTGTAACCTCTGCACCCCAGAATGAGTCAACCTACCTATCTCAAAGCTTCCATCAATCAAGCCAACCACAGAGGAAGAGATCTCGAATCTCCGCTCGATTTGAGTCATCATGCTCTTCATGTAGCTTCCTGAAAAAGCTTTGGCAAAAAAAGAGAATGCCAGTGCTCCAAGAAATATCTAAGATGGAAACAGAGGTAAAATAGTGAGCTGGCAAAGGATCTGTTGCTAGAAAGATGCCAGAGGCATCTCATAACTCTAAAATTGCAGATGTCATGTTCCGGCGTCGTGAATGAAATCCAGCAACACAGGTTGATGTAATACAATACAGGTTTACTGGTACAAAAAATGACCGAGACTGTTTATTAAATACCTACGTATGTTAACGAAAAACGTGTAAATAAAAATACTAAAAAACATAATTAAAAATTGAAAGATAAAACAATAAAATAAACAATACGCACTCTTGCACCAGGAGGCTACTCCAAAAACCTAACACTACCACCAAGAAGGACTTCCTGGCCTTGCCTCCCCCAGTCCTCCCAATGAGGGAAACTACAAACCGCTTTTCCTAGAACAATCACATAGGTTTGACTGATATTACAGATAGTCCTCAACTTACGACCACAACTGACCTCAAAATTATGATTATCAGTCATGGCTGCCATTAAGCAGGACATCAGAGGACTGTGCCTGATCTTACACAACCTTTTTTTTGTGTGGCAGTCATTAGGCGAACGCAGCGGTCATAAAGCAAACACAGTGCTCCTAAAGCAAAGACCACAGTCATTAAGTGAATCCATTGTCCACAATGGGTGTTGTTTTTTTTTGTAAATGCCAATTTCCGGCAAAGTATGTTATATAAATCACAGTCATGTTGCACGGATGCTGCAAAAAAGGCTGTTAAATGTGAACCATCACTCAACATTCAATTACATGAATGTAGGAGGGGAGCTTAGCCATTGTAACTTGTAACAATGGTTAGTTAGTTGGGAAAGGGAATTACTAGATTTTGGACTTTGTGCTACTGTAGATTTTATCCTGTGATTTTAAGCGTAAATCGTATGAATATTTTCCAACTCTCCAAGGAAAGTGGCAGACCAATTGCTCTTACCTTTGAAAGAGAAAGTGTGTGTAGCCTTCACTGGATGTGATCTGAGGATTTATTGCAGAGAAAATGGGAAGCTATTTAATTTCAGGATAGAAAGAAGAGTAGCCTTTGTGGGAGGCAGCTCAGGGATTCACTGAAGTGAAAATTGGAGGGAAGAAGGAGGAAAGCCATTACCTTTAATTTGGAAATAGAGAGAGATGTCACATTCGTAGGATGTGATTGAAAGGTTTTATCCAGGACAAACAGATTTTCTTTTGCTTGCTGTGAGGCTGTTTTTCCATCCATGGTGTTGATCTAAACGGAGAACACAGATTTTTCTGTTTGGTGGTCAAAATATAACCGAAATTTCTAGATTGGATCTTTCCAACTCTGTTATTCTGACTGGGAATTTCTGTCCTACAGGCCTAATCCTAAACTCAAAAGTTCATCCTACAGTCTCAAATACCATGATAATAATTCAATCTTCTCCTAAACTCTGTCTTGCTTTCAACACCTATTCTTTTTTTTTTAATCCTCAACCTTCCTTCTTCTAGGCTTAAGTGATATTAGTCCACAAACAGAACGATGTTGTAACTTTAAAGAGAGAGGAGAGATAATCAGTCAGTTTGTAATTGCGATAAAGAAGATTTAAAGTTGCTCCTTTATATATATATTTTGCTTTCTTTTCTTTTTGCTTTTTCCCCAGCATTGTCTTTCCTACTTCTTCTTTTATCTTTCTTTTTGTTTTAATTTCACTCTATATCGTTTCATGTTTCTTTTTTACTATGTGAAAATTTTTAATAAAAGTTATTTTAAAAAGGCGCTAATCCGCATGTAGACTTCAATCGTATTGTTCAACAGGTTTATTTTAAGTGCAAAATCAGGAAGATGACTTCATGTCTTCTAACCAGAACAATAACAAGGAATTACACAGGGAAAATTATGGGGTGGAATAGGAAGGAAGGAAGGAAGGAAGGAAGGAAGGAAGGAAGGAAGGAAGGACACACAATGCTAATAAACTTTTTTGCAGCCTTATACAGCAGATCAATCATGGTGAATCTTGTGAATTACATTTATAGCTTCCTGGCCTACATATATATCTTCCCGGTCTGAACACTGCAAAAAACCCTATTAGGATACGGCTTAAGGCATAAGGAATGTGGGAGCATCAACTGTCTGTCCATTGAATTCCATGGATTATTAGCTGGCTGACCTTGGAAGCCAAGTAGAGTCAATCCTTATAAGAGACCATTAAGAAACCATAGAGATGAAGGCAACACCAGGAAGTTGGAAAAAAACCTATCCTAGAAAAGATAGTGACAGACCATTTCTATGCTGCTGCTAAGAAGACTCCATGAACATGTCTCTTACATCACAGGGAGACAAATTTAATTTGAAGGAAACTTCAAAATGCATGCATAGGTTTGCAGCTTGCACAATCCTACTTCTGTCTCTTCAAGAAAAAAAACCACTATATAAAATGCTGACTTCAGTTCTGACATAAAAGTGGATTACAGAGTGGACTACAAGAATTCCATACTTTCATAGTGTTATCATTAAAAATATTTTCATACTGCCTTTTTTATAACCATCAAACAGCCAAGTTCAGTGGGACTTACTTTTTCATAAAAGTGAACAAAGGAAGCTGTCCATGAATAAACCTCAGTACTGGATTCCCAAGGTGAAAAGTAACTCAAATTCCAGTTCGATCCTCCTTTTGATCAAGTCCCTGTGTTAGCTAATTCAAGATTAATTCTATGAGTCTCTCTCTCTGTTTCTCTCTCTCTGTTTCTCTCTCTCTCTCTCTCTCTCTCTCTCTCTCTCTCTCTCTCTCTCTCTCCACCCAGACAACCCCAGTGTTTATCTCTTCTGCAAATTCTTGGTGGATATGAAAAGGTCCAACCTTCCATCTTGGGGCCCTGAGCCAAAGACCACATCAGATTAACGAGTGCTTTAACATAACTAACATCAAACAATATGCAAATGGTGTGGAATGTGTTTGGGCCAAACTTGGTTGTTAAGCACAGCCTACACGCTATGCTTAATCTTTGGCTTCCATCTTCTGACCTCCTTAGATAAAGGCAGAACATTTTTTGTCAGGTTTCGGGCTCCTCCCAAGCCTTCTGAGTTACAGAGACATTTCATTCTGTTTCTGCTCCCATCAGAATGCAGGGGAGGAAAGCTGCTTTGGTAAATGCGGGTAAAGGAGGAGCAGGTGACCTTAAAAAAGGGTGAGGTTTCCTTCACTGGAGATGATTGAATTAAGGCTGGGCTAAAGACGACCTCCTCTATTTTTCAAAAATTCTCTTTGCCTCGAGAGAGACTTATTGCCTTACCTTAATTCTTGGGAAACTCCTTCAGATTTATCTTGATAGTGTTTCTGAGCTCGTTGCTGGAAATGTCAGAAGGTCAAGTTCTGTTGTTGTTTTCATGTGTCCATCTCAGAAGCTTTGAGGGTTGGGCTTGGTAATCTTTAGGGTCCTTTCTACCTTCAGTAATCCTCTGGCTGCTTAAACTTCTCAACCTGAAAAAAGTCCCACAAGAGGACTTTAGCAGTGAGCACCTGTACGTCACAGGAATCGCGTGCTCCGAAGATCTTCCAGAGGGCAATGGTCTCTAGATAACATCGGTGGTTCTCTGAAGGATCTTGCTGCTTTTGTAAAAATGAAAAAGAAGCAGCATACTGTTGAACAAGTTACGCCCCTTTTGTAGGCTTTTATTTATTTATTTATATCTACCCGGGTTTCACCGAAAATAAGACCAGGTCTTATTTTCTTTTAGGCCCTAAAATAAGCAGCAAGGCTTACCTTTCTGGAGTGGGTCTTATTTTTTTTCCCATGTACGGGAGGCCCACTTCTGTTTGTTTGCAGCAAGGCGGAAGGCAGCACGTCATGCCAGTGCTGCCACCTTGAGGTAGGGGGGGTGGAACTGCCCCACACACCCTGCACCAGCTTACCTCAGGGCCCCTGCAACCAGGCCACCCTGCCCCAACACCTGCCTTGCCTTATGTTGGCTCTGGCAGCCTTTTCCAGCAGGACCCTGCCTGGCTGCCAGCCCACTTCTTCTGTTTGCTCGCAGCTGCAATGGAGGAGGGCGAGTGATGCTCTAGGGCCAAGACCACAAGGTGAGGTGGGAGGCTGCCCCATGTGCCCCACACTGGCTTACCTCAGGGCCCCCGCAGCCAGATCATCCATGCCATGACACCTGCCTCTAAGACTCTGAACAGCCAGCCAGCCACCCATTCCATCTGGTTGCTCATAGTGCTGCAGCCATGAGGTGAGGCAGTGTGGTGGTGGAGCCACTCCATATGGCCTACCCTGACTTACCTCAGGGCCCCCACAGCTAGGCCATCCATGCCCCGACACCTGCCTTGCCTTGTGGCCACAGCATCGATACACTGCTCAGCCTGCTGCTCTGTTGCGGCTGCAAGCAAGCAGAAGAAGTGGGCCAGTGGTCAGATGGACTCCTGCTGCACATGGTTTCTGATGCTATCACCGCGAGGCAGCTGTCAGGCTGTGGAGGGCCTGGCTGCAGGGACCCTGAGGTAAGCCAGTGTGGGGTGCATGGAGCAGCTCCACCACCACCCTGCTTCATCTTATGGCCATGGCACCATGAGCAACCAGAAGTAATGGGCGGCTGGGCAGCTGCACAGTCTCTTAAGTAGGGCTTATTTTGGTGATAGGGCTTATATTAAGCACACACATAAAAACATGATAGGGATTATTTTCAGAATAGGTCTTATTTTGGGGAAAACAGGGTATCTATCATCTATCATCTATCACATTTATTGGCTTCCCATCTTACCACAGAGTAACTGTGGGCAGATATATGATGTCACCATATCCATAAAAAGGATCAAAGTGGTCTCAAAATGGCATGATGCTCTTTACATCACTGTACCCCCACCCCCGGTTCTCTACATAAGCATGAAGCCCCATTAATCCCTAAATTCTATGAAGTCTCCAATTTTATTTTTAAAATGGCTTCACAGTCCATTGCCAGGATGGCAAATATGAACCATGCCCTATTTTGGGTAAACTTGGGAAGTTTTGTTCATTTCCCAAAACACTCACTTTCATGAGATAAATCCATGTAGGAGGTATAAGGTCTAACACTGATTATGAGTAGGAGTATGCAATTTCATAGCCAGTGGATATATACTTCTTTATGCCTTGTTAAAACCTAGGATTTATTTTTAAAAAAAATCTAAATTCTGCCAAAACATGGCACTGTTGCCAACAAGCAATCTTTCCCAAGAAGGATCACAATTGCAATCAAGAAGTCTCCCCATTTTTATTTTTGTTTTGGCATTTCCAATTTCACCTCGGGTTACAGATACGGCTACAGGTGGAATTTACCTCCTGAAAACATATTTATTTTTTTATTTTTACATTTATATACCGCCCCATTCCGAAGACTCGGGGCGGTTTACAGCTTATAAGCAAT
>JANHFL010006578.1:13300-46032 GCA_032468155.1 Oxyrhabdium leporinum | reverse complement strand
TTATAAGCTGTAAACCGCCCCGAGTCTTCGGAATGGGGCGGTATATAAATGTAAAAATAAATAAATAAAAAATAAATTACAGTATCGGAGGGGATCAGAGATATATCTGTTGAACCAACTCAAAAATGAAGCCAATGGTTCAGGAACAACATTTTGCCTAAAACAGATATCTTGTTCCAATGGAACATTGGAAGCTTTTCTTTATTTTATTTTTTTAAATCAAAATCAAAAAACAGCCTCACTTTTAAAATAAAATTTAGACAGAAATTTGGATGAGTTTAGTTTGGAATCATCCAGAAATAGAAGGGACGTAGACCTTGACAAAAAAACACACCACCCTTTTATTTTGGTTTCACACCTGTTTCTAAAGAAATTAAAAAAAAAAACATAACCAGAAAGCCTTGTACCATGTTTCTTTTTTCTCCTGAAGTGAAGATATGAAACAATACATTTCAGCAAAAATGACCAGGCCTCTCAGAAAGGTAAATACATTAATGTATTGCTTTAACTGGGTTTTATTTGGGCTGCAGAATATTTGCTATTTTAAGTCAAGATCATTTTTCACACGTCAGATGGAGGTCTTTGGTGATGATAGCAAAATAGCAACATTTGGCCCAAAACAGAACCCTTGGAGCCATCTTCTTCTTTTTTTTACCCCTTCTCCTTTTTTCCCCTTTGTTTTTTTGTTCCTTTAAAGATAAAGTTAAAAATAGCATTCCGCAAAAGTAAGCCAACTTGCTGTAGCCTTTATGTTGATAATGATCGGTTATCTTGCAAGGGAAGGAACACACAGCAGAAAGTACAACATAATTAGACTTGCAAGACAGCTGTCGGCCTCACCAGGCAGACCAGACCAAGAAATCAATTTCACAGGAAAGCTAAACTGGCAATCCATGCAGCTTGCAAAGCAGCAGTGTGACATGTGCTCTCCGGGAAGCACAGATTACTGCCTGTATTGCTGTATTTTGCACTACTTGAAGCTTCCAGGTACTCCTCACAGTAATAGAATAACGGAGTTGGATGGGACCTTGGAGGTCTTCTAATTCATGGGTGTCAAACTCGATTTCATTGAGGGCCGCATCAGGGTTGGGTTTGAACTCGGAGGGCTGGGGCGGCCATGGGTTTTGGCTGGGGGCATGGGCACGGTGGGCATGGCCGAGGGGTGAGCATGGCCATGGTGGGCGTGACACGGGACTCGTGTCAGGGGCACCTGTGGTGGCCAAGTGCTAAGGTAGGAAACCGCTGTTTTGTGATTTCTGGGCCGGGCCGGCGGGCCAGATCTAAGAACCCTTGAGTTTGATACCCCTGTTCTAGTCTAATAGCAGAAGACCTTTTACCAGTAGATGGTAGTAAAGAGATACAACAAAACTATGTTTGCTGCCATCTAGTGGTCATCTGAAACTTTAAATCAGATATGGTACCCCTGCTATAAGCATGGATTTATATACATACATACATACATACATACATACATACATACATACATACATACACTGGTCAGTCCTAGAGGAGATCAACCCTGACCGCTTCTCTAGAAGGCCAGATCCTGAAGATGAAACTCAGATGCTTTGGCCACCTAATGAGAAGGAAGGACTCACTGGAGAACAGCCTAATGCTGGGAACGGTTGAGGGCAGAAGAAGAAGAAGGGGACGGCAGAGAACGAGGGGGCTGGATGGAGTCACCGAAGCAGTTGGCGTGAGCTTAAATGGACTCCGGGGGATGGCAGAGGACAGGAAGGCCTGGAGGAATGGTGTCCATGGGGTCACGATGGGTCAGACACGACTTCAAGACTAACAACAACAACAATGCACTTCTCAGAGATATAAGCTATAGTGACGATTTATACCACAGCCAGAATTACCAGATACTGTGGTTGAAAAATAAGGAAAAAGAAAGAACACAGTCTCACCTTAGCCGGTTTATTTTTGCCCTGTATCCCTTGCATAGCGATAACATGAGCCTTATCTTTCAGAAGATTAGCTCTGGGTCCTATCTTCACATAGGATATTGTGGCAAAGGCTGTAAAACTGAAGTCTTCCCTGGAAGACAAAGTCTTTTTGTTAACTGAAAGGAAGGATTGAGAGAGGTTTTAACGGGACATGCACTAAGATTAGACACCCCCCCCCCCCAACTGCTAAAGCCAGCAATCTGTGATGGAGATACAAGCACCGGGGCGAAGAAGAATTTACGTGGGTTGCACTGAAAAGGGCAGATTTTAAAAAGCCACCGGACTTACTTCAGATACTGCTGCAGAATCAAATGGGCAACGATTCTCTCCAATACCTCACGGGGAAGTTTGGGAGCTGCAATCTCCAATCCCAATTTGGACAGACCTTTCCCCAGCCACGCCTCGATCAACTTCAGAGGAGTGAATTTCTGCTTCCTTTGGTCCACTTGCTTTAAAATCTGGATGAGTTCCCTGCAATGCTCCGCCACATCCATCTTCTCCAACGCTGAGAGGAGAGGATGAACACACACGGAGAAATCTCAATCCCAAGGCAAAGAAGAAAGATAAAAGCAGTAATGAAGATTCAGTTTCTGCCCTACATGGGACCTTTTGGGTAATCGACTCCCATTGTTTCTAAATACGTAAAAAAAAAAAAAAATGGAAAAAAAAAAAGAAAGAACAGAAACTAATCGGGGATCCGTCCAGCAGAGTGGTCCAGTATAAGAAGAAAGTGAACCAAACAAATCTGAAAACACAGGTTCTCTGGTCAACAGGCCAAATCCTTCTAATTTCTCATACAGCGATCAGCTGCATGAGCAACTTTCAAAGAGGCTCCAGGGAGCCATGGATTCAGGACTTCAGACTATGCATCCCTAATTCAAATCCTGCCCGTCAAAGAAAGCCTATGCAAGTCTATCAACAGCATCCTAGATGTGCATTTCCACAAAGCAGTCGTGTAATTACTGGTTAAACACTTTACACCCTACTCCAAAATCTCAAGAAAAGAGACATCAATGAGGGTGTTTGATGTATCCAGTTTACAACTTGGGAAAGGCGGCAGTGTTATCTCAGATTATCACCTGGATTTCTGTCAATGGTTGAGATACAGATAAGTAAATATTAGACCGGGAAGAGTATAAAAAGATAACTCATGCCTAAGGCATTCCTGCTATCCTTTCTCATTTGCACATGAGTCAGATTAATAAATCTATTACGCAAATGCCTTCAAAAGTCCTGATCAGAGAAATGGTTACTCGCTTGATTCGCGAACGTACGCTGTGCTCCGCTAACTCTTTATCAGCAGGAAAGCCTGACGATATTCTTAACGATCTCTAATTGTGCTTGGCGAACCGTTACACGAACGGCTGAACTAAAAAGCAGAGATCTACAAGAGGATTTTGGGAATCCGGAACAATGACTCACGACCAGCATTTATGCCGATGCAAAGTATCACTTTCCTCTTCCCAAGCTCTTAAAATTCCACTTGGGAAAAACCGAGTTGGCAGCGATTCTCTTCGCTGGGTTTTCTTTTTCCCCGCTCTCCCACTTACTCTCTTCTTGGCAGCAGTTATCACACATCTTATTACAACTGGCAGAATCCCAGGCCTCGTCGAAGTGATGAGCAATCTGGACACGGCGGCATCTGCAGCAGAAATACCAGAGTCAGAAGCAACCCATGGTCCCAAAGGCACAAACACCTACAGTCTACGGCAGGGGTGTCAAAAAACAAGGCCCGTGGGCTGGATATGGCCCGCGATGTGGTCGAATCTGACCCACAGGGCCGTCCTGGAAAATCTGAGGGGCCGGCCTGCGTCGCTTCGGCCCAGTCTGCCCAATGCAAAGAGGCAACATGCCAGAAGTTTGGGAAGTGGCATCAAGCTGGCCACACCCATCCAATTGGCCACACCCAGCCAGTCAGCCGCACGTTCTCTCTCTCCCCCCCCCCCAAGATCAACCACAGCCCTGATGCGGCCCTCAGTGAAATTGAGTTTGACCCCTGTGGTCTACAGATACTCCTCAACTGTTGTCATAAGTCGAGGACTACCGATATTCGTTTTTGAAGTTCTGAGATCTGCCCCTCCCGATGGTCACATGACCGCATTTTGGGCACTTGGCAACCGACCCACGTTTACAGCTGTTCATAGTGCCCCAGTCACATGATCTTACTTACAACATTTTTTTTTTGCTGGAAATTGGCCTTTACTTTTAGTTTCCAGCCAAACCTGTCCTTTAGCATATGAGGGTTCGCTTAACAACTGCTGCATTGACGCTACACCGCCGCATTGACTTAACCACCATTGCAAAAAAAAATAATGTCATAAAATCAGGTCCGGTCAGATGGTAACTGGCTTTACAACTGTCATGGCTTACAACCAAAAATTCTGGGCTTACAACCAAAAATTCTGGGCTTACAACCAAAAATTCTGGGCTTACAACCAAAAATTCACGGTCGTAGATCAAGAGCTACCTGTAGTTTCAACACAGGAAAATATCTGTCAGTCCCATCAGCAAAAAAAGCCACTTGCCTTCCCATATCGTGACAGTAGGAAACCATCCCATACAGTTTCTGTTGTCCCACATTTTCCATCACTACCATAGTGCTGATTCTGAATATGTCACCAAAGCCATAATATAAGATGCAATCGGCTCTCTGGTCATCCCGACCTGGAATGAGTTTTAAAAAAATAAAAAATAAATATACATACATTTTCACCCGCAGCTAAGAAGCACAAATCTCTCCCCGGAATAGGTTCCTGCTCAAGTATACCTGCGCGTCCGCTCTCTTGGTAGTAGTTTTCCATGGATTTACTCATGGAGTGATGTATGACGAACCTCACGTCTGGCTTGTCGATTCCCATGCCGAAAGCCACAGTGGCCACCACAACCTGAAACGTAAAGACGACGAAAATCAGGACATGAAGTCATCCCGGTTGAAGAGAAAAACGTCCGTATCACAGACTCCACCTGGATTTCGTTGGCACACCACCGCTTGTGGACTCTGCTCTTATCTTTGGGCTCCATATTTGCGTGGTAAGTACCTGCTTTCATCCCCAGTTTTTGTAAACTCATGGTAACATGCTCAGCATCTTTCTGGGAAAAGCAGTAGATAATTCCTGCGTCAACAAAATAAGTAAGGCTATTTAATGGAACGGAATAGCAGCAAAAGAGAAGGTTATTCAACCCAGGGGTCCCCAACCCCTGGGGCACGGCCCACTGTTGGACCTCAGCCCATTCAGAACTGGGCCACGCGAGTGGTGGACGAGCGTGCACAAGCACACTGCTCAATTTGTGTGAGCAGTGGGTGTGTGTGCCATTTGCACAAACGGAGCTGCATGCCCCTGCCACTCACAAAGAACCATCCCCTCTTCCCCACCACCGGGCCGCGGAGGCAGAAAGGCTGGGGACCCCTGATTTAATCCATTTAGCATAGTGGTATTCAGCAAGGATAAATATGGCCTCATGCATAATCGTTTGGTGAACCAAACAGTTGGTATTGGGTGGTTTATATTTGAACTGAAACATACATAAGGCTGTTTTATTCCTGACATTGGCTCTAAAGTTGGCTGTTCCTGGAAGGATTTCTTTTGGGGAGTGGGCAGGGAAGGCTTAAGAACAAGGAAAAAGCCAAAGTTTAAGGGTTCTCTTGATCATGATGGCAGCAGTAGATAAGGGGGAAGAAGGGGAGGGAGGGATGAAAACACTGAGAAGATAGGAGGCAAGCAGGCCAGTGGGATTTCAATAGAATATTTGTAGCTCAGGGTTGAACTGTGAGGTCCTTGGTGTTCTTTGAGCTTGGTTGTTTTCTAGCAGATGTTTCATGACCAAACTAGGTAACATCATCAGTGCTAGTAGGGAGTGGAGGTTCGTTCTAATTTTATATACTAATGGCTTGCCCTCTCAGGGTTGGTAGAAGTGGCCTTGGTGGTTCCTTGATTGGGTTTACTGTTAGCTTATTTGGCAGTTCCTTGATTAGGTATGTTCTGCTTCTTGATTATTAATCTAATGTTAATCTTGGCGTTAAATCTATGTTCATCTGGTTATTGATTACTGTGGAGGTGGTGTTTTGGTCTTTTTGTTTCCTTTATAGCATTTTGACCATCTCTTTTGAATGGTACGTAGTTGTTGTTTATGTCTATGTGCCTGTTGGTGGCTGATTTGCTTGCATGCCAGGCTTTCAGGAATCCTCTAGCAGTGGGATTTGCTATGATGGAACACTTGGTGGTGGCAACCAATGGGAGAGAGGAGAGAGAGAACTGTTAGGAAGATGGGAGGGACAGATTTGCCTTATTTGCCCCCTAAAACCACTCCACCATTGCTTAAAGGTTTTGTTTCAGGCAAAACCCGGAACACACACAGACACACACAGACAAATCCACAACAGGTGCTTAATTTCCAGAAGGCAATGTGCTTCTTTCGTTAGATTCAAAACAATACACATTTTCTATTTTGAACATGTCCTCAGTACTCAAACAGGGCATGGGAAGAGGCTAACAAGACTATTCACCTGAAAGGCCTTTGTATTTTCCATTGATGAGCTTCACAATATCCTCAATGCAATTCTGAGCAGATGATGGCTTCTGACGAACCTAAAATGATTCAAAATTTTTCAAAAGGCATTCAAAAATCCTTTCTTAAGTCATTTAAGCCTTACATAAATCCAAAATGAAAAGCAGTCTCTCAGTATGGAACGTTGAGGCCATCTGTTCTAAGTCAGTACTTTTCAGCTTCGGCAACTAAGATCGGTGGACTTCAACTCCCAGAATTCTCCAGTCAGTAGGCTGGCTGTATGTAGAATTCTGGGAATTGAAGTCCACAAATTTTGAAGTTGCCAAGATTCTAAAACACTGTTCTAAGTAAATAAAATTAGAGCAATGAAAACAGAATGAAGGACAAATTAGTGATCTCCAGTCTTGAGATCCAGCAGTCCTGGATACTTTTCCAGAAGATACAGGAGCAAATTAGGATAGATTTTAGTCATTTAAAATAGGGTGAGGATCTAATGTAACAGGAATACCTCGTAATAGAGATTGGGTCGGTTGAAGGAAGCTGTGAAGGTGATGCATTTTGGCACACAGAGGATGTTCTGTGCATCTCGCAGCACATGTCCGGTCGCAGTGGCAGTCAATCCAATCAATGGAGCATTGGGAAACTGCCGTTTTAAGATCCCAAGCAATTTGTAATCTGGATGTGTAAGAAAAGAGCAGAGATGTTGCATTACGTTACTGATCGTAGGCCAAGTTGGTGTAGAGGTTTAAGGTGCAAAAGCTAGAAATCAGCAGGCTGTGAGTCCGTGTCTCGCCTCAAGCATGAAGCCAGCTGGTTGACTTTGGGCCAGTTCTTCTTGCTCAGCCTTACAAGAAGAAAGCAGTGGAAAAGCATTTCTGAGAATATTGCCAACATTTTTTCTTTTGAGGGGAAAAAAAAATCCCCCTACAACTTAAGCCTAAGATAAAATGTGTAGGATAACGTGCAGCGAGGGGAAAAGCAGCAATTTGATTGCTAGCAGAGAAAAATAGCAATTCTCCCTCTTTGCATTAAGTTTCTCCTGGGTAGATATATACCAGGTCTGAAGTCATGCCCCCATTGGCTACAGCAATGGACTTCATCGACAGCAATCCGGGTTAGCTGTCCTGCTTGGTAAGCTTTTTCTAGCTTTGACATAAACATCTTGCTTTTCGCTATCTTCTCTGGAGTCACGTAAAGGAGCTTCAGTTGCGAGTTGCGAGACAGCATTTCGGCATGAACCCACTTCACATGTTCCTGTGGGGCAACAAAAGGAGATCGTTCAAGTCAGTTAGAAAATGCCAAGGCCTGACTCAATATGGGTCAGTTTGTCACACAGGTTTTGACACAAAGCCACCTCAGACATTTCCAAAGATTCATTTTCTACTGTTCATGTTGCAGTTCTTCACAAATGAGATCTAGAAAACTGGACATAGGGGCATCGTGCATCTGACTATGTACCGGTAATGTGTTAAATCAGTGTTTTTCAAATTTGGCAACTTTAAGATGGGTGGACTTCAATTCCCAGAGTTCCTCAGGCAGCATGGATTGAAGCCTACCCCACTTGAAGGCGCCAAGTTTGAAACACATTGTGTTAAACAGCAGTCCAAATATCCATCCAAGTATGATAAACACTGGTTGGTTTGTTTTTCAAAAAGTGCCTAATTTAAATATCTATTTCAGAGAAGCGGTCCTTCATTCCTATTAATTGTCAACATCACTTACCACTGAACACGCTGGCTGAGGCGTTTGGGATCTACCACAATGCATAATAAATAATCATGAGTTCCGCTTTCCTGCTTTAACCAGGAGCTCACAGCACTGCCCATTATGTAATCATTCCTTTTACAAGTAGTCCTCAACATATGACCATAACTGGGACTGGAATTTCTGTTCTAAGTCATTGCCAGTTGTAAACTGAGTTGGACCCAACTTTACCACCATTTTATAATGATCGTTAAGTGAATCACTATGGTTGTTAAGCAAATTCATGGTCATTAACCAAACGCTGCAGTGTTTAAGCGTGAAGCCATTCTTCCAAGCAGGCGTTTCCTGCTGGAAATCAGCAAAAAAAGCTCACACATTGCAACTATGTGACTGCAGGATACTCCAACTGTGGTAAGTGTGAACCAGTTGCCAAGTGCCCGCATTGCGATCACATGACCAGGAGTGATGCGATGTTATTAATGCAATAACTGGACATTTTTCAGCACTATCGTAACTTTGAATGGTTTACAAATAAATTGTCATAAGTTGAGAACTACCTGCATGAAGTTTATTTACAGTTCAAGTTTTCAGCACTAAGCATTCCAAATAAAAAACAGAAGGAGAAGGTCTACCTTTCGTCTCTGAATTTTCTATTATCTAGGAAACTGAAGCCAGAAAAGTAAAATCTGATTTGTCTCCCAGATAAAAAGAGATCATTTCCAAGTTGGAAGTTTTCAATCAAGTCCAGTTGCCTTTTGGGAAAGCACCTTTGGCTTTTCGATCAAGTGTTAAATCCAATGCTGTTTGTCGTAGCATCAACATATACATCTTTTTCAATACTATTCTTTTTTTTTTCTATGCCATTCTGGTGGCAAGACTCATTCTAATCGGCACAATCGCTCTTGTTCACTTACAGCTGCTCCTTTCAAAAAATCAACCTCTCTGGTAACTGGTCATGTTGGCACCTAGCCATACCTTGCTGCTGGAAGCATTCAGTAAAGTTGCTGATATACCCAGCTGTTCCAACATCATTAGCTGATCCTCCATAAGGGAGATGAGAGGACAGATCACAAGGGTGAAGCCTGGAACAAAAAGAAATCACATGAATTAAGTCACTGGAAAAATGTATTTTCTCTCTTGGCACATTTTCATTCAACAGAGAAATGTAATACTGCAGAAGGAAAGCGGAGAGGTCCTTGACGCTGCCTGAGTTTGGTTGTTTTCTTGCAAGCATTTCATTGCCCAAACTAGGAACTTCATCAGTGCTAATAAGAAGTGGGGTTTGCTCTCTGTTTACATTGTTGTTCGGGGAACTCCAACCTCCGGTCCGTGGACCGCCACTGGGCCACGCAAACAAGCTAAGCCCCAGCTGCGGGATGCAGGCAGCACGCGAAACCACGTCCCCTCTGGTCTGCGGAAAGCCCTCTCTCCATGGAACTGGTCCCTGGTGCCCAAAAGGGGGTGGTGGTGGTAGTAGTGGTGGTGGTGGTGGTGGTAGGGTACTGTTCTGGTGGCTTGTTGCACTAGAATTGCTTAACACCAATCTTATCAGCAGATGGAAGTTAACTATTTGGAAGGAAAATGTTTTCCTTTTGGTTTGTCCTAAGTTGTGTGAAGAGCATTAGGTTGGAATAGGCTGTTAGAACGTTATACAGTATGAATCCATTACTTCTTACTGGCTTCAACCAGCAACAGCTTCTTGAGTTACGAAACGCAGGTACTTACCCTGAGAACCTTCTGCTGGCAACTGATAACACAGGCTCTTTCCCCCTCCGGTAGGCATCACGAGGAATACATCTCTGCCTGCCATTGTTGCATTAATTGTCTCCAGCTGCAAGGGCCTAAATTTCTGGAGGCCAAAGTTCTTTTGTAACACATCCCTAATCTTTGCGGACCATGGAAAGTCTGCGAAAAGAACATTTAAAAACAACTTTGAGGTTTGGTTGAGTATAGAAAGAGAGTTAAAAAAAAGGCTTTTCCTGCAAAGGGGCAACAATGAACCAAATTTTATACGTTTTCCATTTTCTAAACTGGAAAAAAACAAAACCAAAAAACTGTACTGGGGCCACTCAGTTGGAAAACCTCAGCCAAAGAACAAGATGTAGAACGACTTGCTTTTCCATCTCCATTTTTCTCTCCTTTGCAACCAATATATTCATTGTGCAACAGAAGCAAGAATCAAAGGCCAGCAGGCCAAGACCCTTTCTGAAAAACCAAGGTCAACTATGAGCAAGTGAACTACAGCCAATTTCTCTTGATCTAAATGAACATCAAACTGGTGGTTATTTGTGTGTCAAAATGTCAGGACTGCTTAATATAGCAGCGAAGAATCTTCTCCAAATTTAAATTCACCTGAAGCAACAAGAGAGGGAACTTTGCACGAAGGTATGATTATGGACAGCATGCAGTAAAGGACTTACCCTGCTTTTACCTCATTTCACTGAAAAACAGATCTACATAAAATTAACAGCCTTTGCATTTAATAGCAGAGCTCATCTTTTGAATATTGAATGTAATGTTGATTAGGTCACTGTTCGACTTAAATGGCAACATAATAAAGATTCTGAGTTTGCAAGACCTTCTTTGTTCCAGTCCTCAGTTGCTGATTCAGTCTCTTTGCTGCTCCCACTTTCAGTGTCAGAAAACTGTCTTATTTTCTTCTTCAAGACGGTCTTCTTTTGAATGAGTTGTTGCTGATGTTCAAGAAGTTCTTGAATCTGGATTTCCAATGCCTGCAGTTCATCGTCAATAGACCCCAGCTCCTCCTGCAGCACTGAAGAAGGGAAAATTGCAATGTTTTTTCCCCACCCGTTTGGTGGGAAATTAATGCACCCTGGATTCAATGCAAAGAATTATCATGCTTTCTCTTTCTCTTATGCGTGCTCCAGCCAAGCCTCTAAAGTAGCTCTGAAGAAAGTCATGCTCCAGTATGACTAAACTTGTCAATCAATCTATCCAGTAAGGCCTCTTCTTTCCAAACTAAAAGCTAATTTAGCCCAAATCTAAAAGACCTATAACACATCCATGCACATACTCCTGGCATTTCCATCTCTTTTCAGATAGATAGATAGATAGATAGATAGAGAGAGAGAGAGAGAGAGAGAGAGAGAGAGAGAGAGAGAGATATGGATGGAGAGAGAGATAATAGATGGATGGGGGAGAGAGAGAGATAATAGATGGATGGGAGAGAGAGAGAGATAATAGATGGATAGATGGATGGATAGATAGATAGAGATAGGCAGGCAGGCAGAGGTAGAGGTAGAGATAGATATATAGATATACATACACACACACACATCTCTGTTGTAAAAAAGTAGGTTGGAAGCATGAGTTACCTGAAAGAGTAGTTGACATCGCCTTTAAAGTGCTTCACTAACAAATATTGATCAAAGCAATGCTCCGACAGTGGTCCTCAAGTCTTCTGAGGAAGGAATACATTTTACTCTGCCCTGAACACTGTGGAAAAGAGCAATAATAGTTTGTTATTAGATAGCCTTTTTCATTTTAAAGGCAGTTTCCTTTTTTTTTTAAATCCAGATTTTAAAGTAAAAAAAAAAAAAGACTATGGTGCAAAAGACCATTAAGAAAACACTCAAAATCTACAGTAATGCAATACCTTTTATAAGGAAAGGACCAATTCAAAAGTCCTAAAATAGCAAACAATCTTACAGTTTCTCCTTAAAATATGCACTAACCTGAATATCGGGCAGAGCAAAGAAATAGTTTAAAAACCTGGCACATTGTCAACATTGGAAGATTGTTGATTGGATTGGATTAAACTCTTCCATGAGCTAGGCAGGTTTCGATTATTTTTAGTGATGTTGGGACAAAACCAGACCTAACAGATAATTTCTAGATGTTTTCTTTCCTTTATGCAACCTGTTGTGGCCACTAGAGCGCAGCATACAGGCTGTTCAGGTTCGGGTTTTTTGGGCTCATCTTGGGGAGTTGAATTCCACACCTCTTTAGGTTGCCAAGGTTAAGAAAGGTTGCTATGTATCCTTTTTGGGGGGGGGGGGGAATCTTCGACTCCTGGCAACTGCCTGGACAAGTCCCTGCAGTTTTCTTGGCAATATTTCAGAAGTGATTTGCCATTGCCTGTTTCCTAGGGCCGAGAGTGACGCATAGAAAGCATCAAAACAAAACCAAGCTAATGTAAAGAAATACTGGCAACAAAGATGCAGCCGTTAGTACTTTGCAAAACAAAACCCTTGTCTTTAAGAAATAAATCTTTTAAAAAAACCTCTAGATCGAAGAGGGGGGAGGGATAGGACATCACCTATCTCCAGTCTGCAACACAGTCCTTTCAGCAGTTCCAAGGCGGCTTCCCACCCACTTGCACCACTCGGGTGACCCTCAGGACACAGATAAACCTCCAAGTGGCCTCATACCCCGTTTGAGTATACGTCCATCTCTGGTGCAAGGTGAAGATGGAGCACCGACACAGTTTTAGGAGATTGATTTTAAAAGAAGAAAGTTTTAATCATTTTTTTTTTAAATGATCGTGCATCATGAAGTCAGTGTTGATTCTTAGTGAGAGTCCCAAAGGTGCATTTTTCAAGAAGCAACCGGGCTTTTTGGTTTCTCTTTGAAGGCGTTTCGCTTCTCATCCAAGAAGCTTCTTCAGTTCTGAGTGGATGGTGGGGAATGGATTTATACTCCTTGCAGACAGCTGGCCATTTGCATCCTTTTAGAGGGTCGTTGAGGCCGCTCGGAGGTTTATTTGCATCATCGGGGTCACCTGAACACACACACACACCCAGTCTCAACAGAGGGGGAGGGATGCGGCATCTTCTATCTCCAGTCCACAACTCGGTCCTTTCAGCAGTTCCACGAAGGCTCCACACCCATTTGCACCACTCGGGTGACCCTGATAAACCTCCAGGCGGCCTCAACGACCCTCTAAAAAGGATGCAAATGACCAGCCGGCTGCAAGGAGTATAAACCCTTCCCTTCCCCACCCTCCAGTCAGAACTGAAGAAGCTTCTCGGAGGAGAAGCGAAAGGTCTTCAAAGAAAAAAAAACCGAGAAAGTCCAGTTGCCTTTTTTTTTCTTTCTTTCTTTTAAAAAAGAAGGCCCCTCTGGGCCCCTCCCGGAGCAGCGCCCGACCTAACGCCCGGTCCCTTCCCCTTCCCTCAACTGAGAGAAGACGAACCTCACCCTCCGGCTTTTTCCCCTTCCACCGCGCTCAAAGAAACCCCAGGCGGCAACCCGGCCCGGCCCCGCCCCTCCAGTTCTTCTTTCTCCCGCCCTTTCCGGCTTTGTCTCAGCCAATCCGCTCCGGCGCGCGCTCCCCCTCCTCGCCTCGCGCTTTTTAACCCCCTCTTTTACCCCCGGCCACCTCAGCTTAGCCGAAGCTCCGCCCCTCCCTCCTCGAGGAAGGAAGCGGAATAAATCGGGCGCTGATTGGCTGGGCGCTCTCGCCCCAATGGGATGGCGTTTTGCATCGCGGCGGCAGTAAGCGGGCGCCTCGGCGGCAGCAGCAGCAGGAGGAGGAAGAGGCGGAGGCGGGTCGGCAGCCGAAGCCGGGTAGTCTGAGGGGGCTGCGTGTTTCCGGAGGACGTGGCGAACGGGCTCCTGAGGCGGCTCCGGCTCCTTCTCTTCGGTTCTTTGTCCGGCTGGCGCGGCGGCTCTTACCGACATCATGATTTCCCTCACGGATACGCAGAGTGGGTGAATTGAGGGGAGGGGGGGGCGGGGGCGGAGGCCGGATATTGTTGCTTCTGTAGTTATGATTGTTGGCATTATTCTCCCCATTTGCATCCCTTTCCTAGCTTTTTATTCCTGTTCTGTTCCACGAACCCCTCCTTGCTCTCCCAACGGTGACTGTTAATATTAATCATTTTAGCATCGCCCGGATTGGGCTTGGAATGGGAGACACACACACACACACGGGGGAAACACCCCGTCTGGAAGGTTCCCCTTACTTCACCTAATATAAATATAATAAATATAAATATAACCTAAAATAAATATAACCTAAAATAAATCACTGAAGGCAGCAGCAGACACACACACAATACACACACACACACACACACACTATACATATATACATACATACACACATACACATATACATAAAAAACCCATTATTATTTGCTACTGCAATTGTTATTTTGGGGTAGGAGACTGTTTCACAACCGCTCAGGTGGAATGATTCCCAGCACTGTTCCTTTACCCTTGTCCTGTTGTAAAAAAAAAAGAAAAAAAAGTGGAGGTAGTGGCTTTTATATGAAAGATGATCGTATATTTTATATGAGCATCAGACAGGCTCTAAATGCAGAGTGCCTCCACCCTGGGGCTGGGGGGGGGGCATGGTAGGGGGCTCCAGCTGTGTTGGATTTTAATAGGTGGATTTAGGATGTGAAACCCAAATTCATTTGGCAGTGGATTAAAGAAGGAAAGCCGATTAAAGAAGGGAAGCCGGAATAAAATCATCCAAGCTGAACTATTGGGAAAATTAGAATTGTGTTTGTTTTTTTTAAGATAGAAAGTGTTCTCTTGCCATATGTTGGTACAAAAGAATCTGAGGTGGATCTTAAGCTTCATTGTTTGCCTGCAGACATTTTATTACCCAACTATGCAACAACATGAGTGCTAGTGAGTGTAGGGTTTGCTCTGTTTTTATACTCTAATCAAGGAACTACTAAAGTGAAAACCACACCCCTACCAACCCTCTGGCAGGGTAAGCTGCTGGATATCTCACAGCAAATTCCACACTCACTAGCACTCATGATGTTACATAGTTGGGTAATGAAACATCTGTAACCCAAACTCAGAGCACCAAGGACTCCATTGTTCAACCCTGAACCAAATATATTCTCTTCTATTGGAAAATAATCTGAACATCCGGGTTGGAATACTTGGATTTTTTTAAACATAATTCAAGAGTTGAATGATATGCAGCCCTGTTTTAAAATCCATTAAAATGTTTGCATTTAGCCTTCTGAAGGTTAGCAGAGGAAGGATGCTAAATTGTTTGGCTAGGTGTAAAGGAAGCAATTTCCCACCTCTGCCAACCAGTTATTTTGCCTGTGTGAAATAACTTCTCACCTGTGGCTGCTAAGTGTTTAAATACAGAACTGCATTAAGACATAGGCTCTCATTGCACATTTAAGTGTTTGGTGTAATGGAGATTTCAGTAAGGGAAAAACGTGTTTCTGCTTCCATAAATGTTATAAAGTCTAAACATAGAAGAGAGCTGGACCAGTATGTAGCAGACTGAGTGATCAATGGCTAATTGTCATGACTATACTACATCTAAAAGATAACTAGGACTCTGTAAATAGCTTGTGAGAAGCAGCAATAAAATAATTTATCTCACACCTGTTCTTTTTGTGAGTGCTCCAGGAACGCTTATACTGATGTGTTGAATTCTGTTGGTTATATTTGAGTAAATGTTCACAGAATTGATACTTTTATGATAAGCAGTCTTATATAGAAGCAGCCTTTTTTGTGTAGTGTATGATCATTCATACCTCAGTTGGATAAATTAATGCTGCTTTGGTTAAGTCGTATAAAATAAAATGATTTCATTGTTGCTTGTAAAAGTTGCACAAGAAAATGTTTAGCATGTTTACACAAGTAACAAATGTGAATATTATGCAATGTCATGGAACATAAAGAAGCAAATTCATAATTGTGAGAATCAATTTAGTGCCAAATGTATTATAACTTTTAAAGCAAAACTTTTAAAAAGTTATACAGAAATCTGTTACATGCTGGGAGCCTTTAAGCTGTTATTTTAATCTATGTTGAAGGCATCATTATCTATGTTGCAATGTCTTGTTGGCCTTTTTTGGAGCTCTATCCTCCTGTACTGTCCCCATGGAACAGTTAATTCTAGGTACTGAAGCAACTTTGCTGCACACTCCTTTCTCTCTTTTACTATTGTCAGAAATCTGATACTTCTTTATGTTCTCAATTTGAAACTGTCAAAAACTGCTGCTTGGTCTAAGTTACCACTTAAAGCATAAATATCTTTTATTTCTCTGTTGATTTTCAGAAATATTCCAGAGTTATGAAACAGTCCAGTTGCTGTTTAGTTTCTGTTGTCCAGAAGTGTCCTTGAATATATGTAGCTTAAATGAATTTTACTGAAACAATAACTTGTATATTCAAAATCAAGTTTGAAATTCACAAAGGAGAGAAAATGAGTCCAGCTGCATTTCTTTACTAAATACTGAAATAAATCTTCCTTTCCTTAGCAGCCTGCTCAGTTTCTATGCTGGTTGCAAAAGAGAGGTAGATTGCTTTGTTCCTCTTCCAACTGTCTGCTCTCTCATTTGCCTGGATGTACTTGCCTATTAAACATTTCCTGCTCATTATATTAATTCTTAAAAATAAAATTGATGTACCTTCATTATAACAGTTTGCTTAAGGCTGTTGTCTGAAAAATTAAAATAATGTATAAATACTATGGGGTCCTTGGTGCTCTCTGAGTTTGGCTATTTTCTCACAGATGTCTCATTACCCAACTAGATAACATGATTAGTGCTAGAAGGGAGTAGGGTTTTCTCTCTATGTACTAGTGGTTTGCCCTGTCAGTGTTGGTGGGAGTGTTTTTTGGTGGTTTCTTGATTATGTTGTTGTTTACCGTTAGTTTGTCTAAGTTGGTAATTCCTTGATTGGGTTTTGTTTACTGCTTCCTTGAGCTACAAACTTTAAAATGTTTCAAGAAGGAATACAAAGTTGATCTTACTTTGTACTATTGATACATCAATAAGGTAATAATATATCATGGTTATTTCAATAGTAAGGTGTTTAGATAATGAATTGCAATGCTAGAATAGGTGGACCAGATCTATGTTGAAATCAAAATACATTTTTATAGCAGAGATTTAATATTGGAGTAGTAAAACTGATGTTGCAGTTTATTTGGTAAAAAAACTAATTTCTGTTTTATGCATTTAGTTAATCATGGGTCTATCCTCTTTTAAAAAAAATAGTCTTCATGGAAGAAATATAAGTAGATTATTTTAAAAAGTCTCTAAACTGTGAATGGAAAAATTATTGCATCTTCATAATGTGCAATTATGGACATCATCCTATGGCCAACAATTACGTTGGACCTTTGCAACATATTTGAAAGAAATATTCTCAAAGATGCATTAGGGCAAAACAAAGTTCACCTTTTTAAAGGACTTGTGTCTTTGTAGGGCTTACATGACTGCTTTGAACAGTGACAGCTGACTACAATATATCTCCAGTTGTCTGTGCATGCACAGAAAAGGTGTCTGCTAAGATTACTAGAGAAGTGAATTGGCAGGGGTTGGGATTGTTTATAAATTCAATAAGTAATTTGAGGGAGATTGTGTTAATTCAATTTAATACTTTCTCATGCATTCTGTTTTGAATAGGAATTCTGGATCTCAGCACTACAAAGTGTTGGGAGTTTGTTTACGTTAGACAATTAACAAATGTTTTAGAACGATTGTAGGTAAACCTATTGTGGGAAACAACCCCCACCCACCTCCCAAAAAAGGGAAAAGGACAGTTGTGGCTGCAAATGTGATAGTCAGGGCTGTCAAACCCATGGGCCGCGGGCTGGATGTGTCATGCGCTGGCCACGCCCATGCCCGGTTTAGCAAAGGGGGGAAAAGTCCCAATATGTCACGTGACGCTGCCATGATGACGTGAGTTTGACGACCCCTGTGATAGCTGAATCTATAGATCAGCACTGTATAAAATACTGCCTATTTTTAGAGACAAAAGAGACAAAAATATTCTTATAGTAGAAGTCCCTTCAAAATAGCATATTTCTATCTCAAAAGAGGGCAAGTGTCAGGTTTGGTTTTGTTTTTAAGAAAAATTGTAGCCAATTTAAAAATGACCTTGGCTAATGTTATAACTGTGTGTAAGGTTTCAATGGTTATTTTCTTTTCTTGCTAACACTGCATAATTAATATTCCTCTTTTTTGTCTTGCAGAAATTGGGATGGGCCTGACAGGTTTTGGAGTATTTTTTCTTTTCTTTGGAATGATCCTATTTTTCGACAAAGCACTTTTAGCTATTGGAAATGTAAGTAGTTTTGCATGAACAACATTTACACGGAATAATAGGATTCTGAAAGTGCCTATGTTTAACGCAGACAATTCATGTAATTCCCCTCTGGCCAAATTCACACAACAGTCTAGACAAAAATGAGATTGGATAGCTCGAGGTTCAACAAGTTATAGAAACTCATACACAGAGGAGGCAGATAATTGCTGTTTTTTAAACATTTAGTTGTGTCTGACTCTTGACAACTTTATAGGCAAGTGCTATCTATGCTACCCTGTCAAGCGTAGGTTTTTTTCAACTTTGTATCAAATTTGATGTTATCAAGCCAGCATGTTCTTTACTTGCCCCTTCTTCTCATTTCAAAAAGCATTCCTAGCATCATTGCCTTCTCCAATGAATTTGCATGCATGACGTGGCCAAAGTAAATCAGATGTAGTCTTATAATTTTAGCTTCTAGTGATGTATCTGGCTTTATACAATTTAACGCCTATCTGTTAGTTACACTGTCTCTCTATGGTATACACAATAATTTACGCCAGCACCACAATTCAAAGGCATCAATTCTTCTTTGATATAGATTGCCAGGCCATTTCATTAAGTTTTAATATAGTTTACAGGTAATCCTCAACTTACGACCACAGTTGAGCCCAACATTTCTGTTGAGAAGTCGAACAGTTGTTAAGTGAATTTTATAACCCATATTATAACTTCTCTTGCCACAGTTGTTAAGTTAGGGGCTAGCTTTCCCATTGCCTTTGCTTGTCAGAAGGTTGCAAAAAGTGATCCCATACATGACCCTGGGACATTGCAACTATTGTAAAACATGCTAGTTGCCAAATGTCTGAATTTTGATCACAAGACATGGGGATGCTGCAACTGTCTTAAGTACGAAAAATGATCATGTCACTTTTTCCAGTGCTGTTGTAACTTCAAATAGTCAGTAAACAAATGGTTGTAAGTCAAGAACTACCTGTACATGTTTGGTAATCTGTTAGTTGAACAGGAACTGTGTTTTTGCCAATATAGGGTTAGTGTTCAATGTGTTGTATTAATCTAGACTTCTGCTTGGGGGAAGAGACAAAACTGAATGTTAAAATGCAGCAGTGTAGGAAATGTCATCAAGTGAGGTATTCATTACTTAAATAATAGACTTATTGCTAGTTGTGTATAAACATTATTTTGGAGATGAAAGATTCTATTTTTACAATGGTAAGTTTTGCACATCCCTATTTATTACCATATTTAATCCTTAGCAACATAGGCATGAGAATCAGCTGGCTGACTTTGGGCTGATCCCTCTCTCTCAGCCCAAACCACTTCACAGGGTGATTGTTGTGGAGAAAATAGGAGGAGTATTAGATATGTTCATCATCTTGGGTTATTTCTAAACGTAATAAAGGCAGGAGAACAATAAACGTTCCTCTCTAATCTATCTTGTTAGTAATACCCCTAAGTGTTTATACTGTAAATTTTTTTATCTTCCTTCACAAACAGTTGTGTTATTTTTTATTGTGCCAACATTATAAAAAGATACCTTTAAAATATTCCCGTTTCCTCCAATAGCAAATTGTTGGTCTAGATGTTTGAAGAACATTTCTATTGAATCTGAATCTTTTCTCTCTGAATATTTCCGAGGTGGGGACCTATATTCAAACACGTTTTCGTTTTTGCAGGTTTTATTTGTGGCTGGCCTGGCTTTCGTAATTGGTTTAGAAAGAACTTTCAGATTCTTTTTCCAGAAACACAAAGTGAAGGCCACTGGTTTCTTCCTGGGTGGTGTATTTATAGTCCTTATTGGCTGGCCTCTGATAGGGATGGTCTTTGAAATTTATGGCTTCTTCCTCTTATTCAGGTAAGGCCTTCTTGCAAATTTGTATTTTTATTTCATTATATATATCAAATGTATTAGCCGCCCACCTCCCTCACAGGGAGGCCATCTAATTTGGATTCCAAGTATGTTTTTTGGTTGGCTGTCGTTGAGAAAGTACCAAATTCCGCTGAGGAGTTTATAGACATTCATGATTTCAGATATGTGAAGAATGGTGCTTGAAATTTCATCTAGAAAAATATTTAGCTACGGATCGTTATGAAAATTCTAAGACAAGGAAAAGAAAAATTAGATAGAAATGCGGAAGAGCGCAAGCTTTTTGCTAGCAATCATTTCTAGTACAAAATTGCATTTCGTGGTGGGAACAGGTTGTTTCTCTCGTCTTGCACTGTTGGTGATATGTGCAGGAAACAAAGTAGAGGTCGTCCTTGAGTTGCGACCACGGTTGAGCCCAAAATTTGTGTTGCTAAGTAAAATATTTTGAGTGAATTTCACCCCATTTTAAGACTTTTCTTGCCACTGTTGTTAAGTGAATCATTGCATATCTTAAGTCAATAAAAATCGGGCTTCCCCATTCACTTTCCTCGTCAGAAGGTGGCAAAAGCTGATCACATGACGCAACCGTCGTAAATATGAACCAGTTGCTAAGCATCTGAATTTTGATCATGTGACCATGGGGATGCTGCAACAGTCGTAAGTGTGCAAAATGGTCATAATTCCCTTTTTTTCAGCGTCGTTGTAACTTTGAATGGTCATTAAATGAACTGTAGTAGTTCCCTACACTGCTGGCTTGTGAATTCTGGCACGCACCCCCCACCCCCCCAGGTGAACGCAGTTTACTACCAAAAATTTTTTGCATAGAAGCAGTTATTCATTTATTAGATTTACGGACTGTCTCCACCTGTATAACTGGGCAGCTTTGCAAGAATAAACACAATAAAAATACATAGTATGTTGTCCAAAAGAGAGCCTGGAGATAATCAACATTTAATGAAATAATCAAAGCATCCCATACGGGCTTAACATTCGCTGTAATCCAGGTGTGGAATGGAGCCAGGTTTTAAGGGCTCTCAGGTGAAGTGGGGTTCCAAGGACAGGCCCCATGACACAGAAGGATAACTTCCTGGGTCCCACAAGGGATCAGTGGGATTTAGAGCATGCCGACTCTGGCAAACCAGATAAGCAGAAAGTACCAGAGAAAGATAGCTTCTATAGAAATTTAGTTGCTAGATTGATGACAAATGGTTTGAAAGCTATAAATCTTCAAACCAGTGTGAATAATACTTCTGATTGTTTAATAATCAGTTGCAGACTTGCAGGTTTGTGTGTTTGCTTTCCTTTTGCAGATCTTTCTGCTTGTCTTACTTGGGGCTAAGAGTTCCCACGGCATGATCAAATCCATCCTTGGCAGAGCACTTAATGTGGGGTGCTTGCTTAATGTAGACTACTCTCTGAGCCGATGATTGATCTTAGTGAAAACCAGGAAAGAGGTTTACACCAGAAAGTCAAATGGAGGGCTGAATTCAGATTGCATTCATTCGGTATCCGAATATCATCTTCCCTACAGATAATGAACCAACAAGTCTGTGCGTGGTATTCATTTGACAGCTATCTGTACAATTTGAGAACTACTCAGGTCATGATTTCTTAAATGACACCAGGTTAGAATTTGCCAAATTATTTGTGGGGTGGTGACTCTACCGAAGAATATGGCAATATTCAGTCATCATCCAATTCCCAGGTTTCAAGTTTGAAAACCAACAGGCAAATCATCAGTATAGAATTGCTTGTTCCTTTCTGGGGTTTTTCCTGCCTCCATGTTTCACCCCTAGTTTCTTTGCCTTTATGATAAACTGAAAGATAAAATGAAAAGTGTTTTGGAGTAAGTGCGGCTCATGGTAGTTGTATGATCCCAAGAGGATACACATTTGAATTAAGGAGGTGTCAACATGCTAACACTGATTGCAGGTAAAGCTTTCACTTTTGGATATGAAGCCACAGCACATCCTTAGTGTAGTTATCTGAACATAATGTGGGGTTGTGTTTGAATTCTGAGCATTTATTCACACTTGCAATTAATGCATGATGATAGCAGATTCTGAGTGTGAACACGGACGTGTGGATCTGTTTCTGAGTTCATAAACATTACAATACAGATTGGTTGCAATAAAGCTTTTACATAAAGCTTTTACATTTGTTCATTCCTTAATCTTTGTTAATGAGGAACAATAGCAGATGTATAGGCTTACCTTGGATCACATATTATTACAATTACTTCTTCGTTAAATTTTACCATTCCTAGCCTTGTAGGTTAATTGTAGTCACTTGCCACATGGCAGTAGCTTCATTAATTGTACAGTGCAGATCCGAATTACCAGAGATGATTTTTAACCATGTAAAAGTTTAATCATCAAATGATCAATGAGCATCTTAAGTTCAAAAATTCCTACCATTCTACTGTACATTGTAACTCAAATAGTAAAAACTTCCTCTATGAGGACCGCTACAGTGAATGAATGAATGAATAAATAAAGTAAATAATAATTTGTAATGCCTTAAGACACCTGCAAATATAAGAATATTTAAAATACATAGGTTCCCCTTGAATACTAAGCTCTAAGCTAAAGTTTAAATAAGCATTCTAATGTTTTTGCAACTCTTACCGAGATTATGTTGCCATGTATATTTTTTGCTCCAGTTATCAATCTTTAGTTAACAAAAAAATCTGAACCACCTCACTGGCTATTTATTGCTTCTATCTCACATGAGATTCTGAGGCATATCATTCTTTGGCTTATGGGAAAGACTTATTCTTAAAGGCATTTTGTTGTTAAGTGGTGTCTTAACTCCAGTTTGTTTTCATAATATATTACCTTAATTGTAGCTGAGGATATCACCTCGATGCAAAGTAGGAACTGGCTATAATAGCCATGAGCCCTCCAGGGTTACAAAATGCTTGTAGTGGCATCTCATCTATTCCTATTCTACAGCACCAGTATATTATTGGGAATCCTTTTAAATTGCTCATTTCAATAACTTTGCAACCCTCTTCTAAAATTCCATATAATTCCTTGAAATGTTTCCAGTTTTTTGTGCTGAAAAGTGGTTTTCCTTGTAAGGTGGGAATGGAGAGAATGTGCATTTAGCAATAGCACTTAGACTTATATACTGCTTCACAGGGCTTTACAACCCCCTCTAAGCGGTTTACAGAGTCAGCACATTTCCCTCAACAATCTGGGTTCTCATTTTACCCACCTTAGAAGGGGGGAAGGCCTGGTGAGCCTGGTGAGGATCGGACTCCCGGCAGTCGGCAGAATTAGCCTTCAGTACTGCATTGTAACCATTGCGCCACCATGGCTCACTGGTGGTTTAGGTACTTACAGCAGTACTAAGAGAAGTAGATTTACCTGCCATCTGGGATCCTCTTAAATGTGTGACACTGATGTCAAGGAAGACGTCAGTGGAACTCCAGTTATAGGGGGTTGTGTCTTTCCAATTTTTGGGACCAGGCATTATAACCTGTTATGGTCTACAAGGTCCTTTTCCCCTCTTAGCACTTAACCAGCCCATTTTATATGTCTCTAAATTTACATCTATAAAAACCGTGTGTGGATCCCCAGAATAATAGTATTCATACAACCATGGTGTCTGAATAAACTATTTAAGAAGTCTCCTCCCCAAATCTGTAGTCAACAGTGGCCTCTTAGCAGGCAGCTACACCTCATGTAGTACTCCTGTCCCTACTGTTTAAATGTTTCTATTACCCAATGAGCAGCAAGGAAATTAGTTAGGAAACATGTACATCTGTACAGGTAGCCCTCACTTTCTGACCACAGTAAGAGCCAGCAACTTTGTGGCTAAGCCCTGCAATGTGATATCATGCGACGGCACCAACTTATGACCTCAGTTCCTGTTGCAATCATTAAGTGAATCACTGAAAGACGATGTCACGTGACCACAACTTGTGCTTCCTGCCAGCTTCCCTATTTGCTTGTTGGGCGCCAGCTGTGAAGGTCGCGATAGTGATCACATGACCACCGGACAACCATGGCAAATGTGCACTGGTTGCTAAGCATCCAGATTGCAGTCATGTGATCATAGGGGCGCTGTGATGTCCGCAACTGGGTGTCTCTATTGCCATTGCAAGTTTGAATGGTCACTGAAGGAGTAGTCAGTAAGCAAGGACTACTATCTGTATCACTAACTACTTGAAATATGTAAAGAGTTGGAGATTGGTACAGTCTTCATTCCGAAAGGGGAAAATATATGTAATATGAGGAAGTACATATTTCTTCATGCAAAAAAAAAATAAGCAGTTTTTTTTAAAAAATCTTAGGAATGTGCAAAGGGAGCCTGTTTGGAAAAGTCTTCTAATCTGTAATGCATTTTTTCCCCCCAAAGGGGCTTTTTCCCTGTGGTGATCGGTTTTATTAGAAGAGTGCCAGTTCTTGGGTACCTGTTGAATTTACCTGGTGTAAGCTCAGTAAGTATTAAATAATTTCACATAATACGCAGAGAGTTCTGTTTTCCTTGTTTCTTGGATTCCATTTAAGGAACCTGGACCAGCATGTACAGAGATATGCATTCAAAATATGGGTCACCAAATGCTTATATTTGCCTTCAGGTAACAATGATAACAGGATTCAAAATTAACTCTGTGTCAGTATAGGCCAGTCTTCCCTTTCCTTATATTTATTCTCCAGATTTTTTTAGACATCATCTCCCCATGTTTCAGGTCAGAAGAGACATAATTTTACCCTGAGGTTTTTCTCTACTCCAATTTGAATTAGGACAGTTTTCATACAATCACTACAGGGTTTTTTTTTAGTTATCTTGCAGTTTATCCAGCAAAATGAGTTTAAAGTTAAAGCTGGTTTGGCACAGAAATGGACTAATCTTTTAGTTTCAAGAATACATTTTTGATATGCATAAATTGTCATGTCACACGTAAAGCCCCCATCAGATGTACTCAAGTCCCTTTGTCAGTATAAATCACAGCTTTGTGGAAAAACTACTTATCTCTCTTAAAAATTTATGAAATTTTACAGTTTTTCCCCCATTGATGTCAGTGATTCATGTAAGTCTTCCTGGCATATAAAGGAAGTCTGAATGAACAAATAACAGAAATAAAAATCTAAAGTGGGCAAATACTTTTTGACAGAACATTTATGAAGCATAATATAAAAACATTATTTTTCCCAAACTTAACAAATAGGTACTACACCTTCTCCTCATTTAGTGACTGCATTCTGTTCCAATGACTTGTTTGTTAAATGACCCAGAGAGAGAGAAATGTTACAAAAATCCCTGGTTGCTGCTTCAGATAAAGTTCTCTCCTACAATGTCTTGTGCCTGACATTTTTGTTGCCCCCTTGCAGAGTGGAGAGATTGCTTAAAATGTCTCTTCTTGAGCTGTTTTTTCTCCACAACACTTCCCTAAAATGTGTTAACCTCAAGTTTACAGACTTAGCTCAGTGAGCTTAATTAATTGATTAGAAACCCCCTCCCCTTTGTAGTACAGCTTGAAACTGACCAGACTTTAATCAGTTTTTCACACTGAAGGTTTTTGTTGTCAGGTGCCCCAAATTTGGAGGTTATTGGTCAGAAATTGAATTTTTGGCCACCATGTATTACTGCCATGAGTGGTGTGGTGGCCTAGAAGTGGAGAAGGCTGTGGGTTCGATCCTAAGTAGAGGCAGATATTTCTCTCTGGGTACAATGAGAATATATCTGCTGAATAAAATTCCACATTGGCGACAGGAAGGGCATTCAGCTGGTAAACACTCAGCTCCATTCAGTTGCTCAGACTCTACCCCACAAGGGATTATGGGGTCATTAAAAGGAGACGATGATGTATTACTGCCATCTTCACAACTAATCACTAAATGAGGACTATTTGTAATGATTTTCCAATTCCGATTTGAGGCAACAACCTAACATTCTCCAAATCTATTGGGGCCTATGAAGGAGGACAGTTAGGAGAGAGCAAGAGAGAAATTTTTCTTTAATATTATTAAGTGTCCGTTTTCCTTGAAATAGGCTTATGGTGTTTTGTTAGGTACATTAATTATCCCCCCCCCCCCCAAAGCAAACAAACAAACTAATGGGGAACATTTAAAGGGTGCTTGAAAATAGTCTTCAGAATGCCCCACGTGCATGTATGAAAGCTTTCAGAAAAAGTCTCAGTCTAGAAAAGTTGCTTGAGGCAGCTGAGAAAACAATCAAGCAACAGGAAAGGCATTAAGAGCTTATCCACATGCCATTTTATTTTGAGCATTTTCCTATTTTGTGCACCAAGACTTGTCAGGAACAGTAAATTAATCCAAGCAAATATAACAGATTTATTGTTCATGGCTCATTAAAAGGAGACAGTTCTACTGTAAGCTCACCTGTTGCCTTTCCTAGCATCTGACACCCTAATTTGGGTATAATGGTTTCTGGAGATACAGAATAAGGATGGGCAATCTTCCCAGCTAAAATATGCTCCAGACACCTTGTCAGATAATAGCAAGTTGACATTGTCGTATATTGCTGAGGTGAAATCCAACTGCAGGGGGAGTTTTCAGAAGGGAACATGGGCATCTGGAAAGCTTCACCAGCCGTATTCAAAACTGCCTGTTGCCCATGTTTACAATGGTCAGCGCTCATTAAATAACATGGCACCATCCTTGTGGCTGTTGGCACATTTCTTTGCCGCTGTGATTATTCTCTTGTCTAATTTTGCATTTTTGAACATGTTTAATATTTAAGCATGTGGTGGCTAGCTTTTGTTGAAGGCAGTTCAGATGCATTATAAATTGAGAATTCTAAATAGGATGCATATAAGACATATATATTGTGTTTTCAGCATGTAGCTGCAATTACACTTAGGCTAAGAGAAGCACGCTGCCCTTTTCTTGGCCTGACAGCATGCCATGCCAAAGATTGGCACATTTTGCTTTATTGCTACAGGAGCCTCTGAGCGCCACCTCGTGCCTCTAGTTTCCAAGGCATCAATATGTCTATTGGATTAAAAAAAACTTAGTTAATACAGCTGGGTTTTCTTCTTATGTTAAATCTACTTAAATAAGTCTGTTCATAATTTGGCTTGACATCTTGCTTATTGCTTTTCTGTATCAATATCATTTATAAACTGGACTTTATGGAGTTAAATCCTTTTGGAAAAGTTAATTGTTGATGTTTTCTTCAAAGCCTGCGTAGGTTCAGGAGACAATTCCCAGTAATGGTTAGTTGAAAATATCATCTTCAGTCTTTTAATGCATGAATGGCTGATTATTTTTCAAAACAATATTCTTTTCTCCCCCCTTTGGGTTCCTGAGCTACCAGTTTTTATACTCGCATTATTTCTGATCTATATTTTTTTTTTCATTCTGTTGCATCTTCATGTTGCTCTGTGTTAACATAAAAACATACCATGCCTAAATGCGGTTGTAATGCAAATGGTCTTACTTTGTGTAAACTACATAAGGCCTTGGTTAGTATTGTTTGAATAAGATTATACTACACCCAGTCACTCACTTAAAATGCAAGTTGAAGTAGCGTCAATGTGTTTTATTCTGAATGAACGTATTAAATTATAATTTCTTTCCCCTACCCCAATTCCACCTTCCCTTCTGTCTCCTTTGCCCACAGCTTGTAGATAAAGCTGGAGAAAGCAACAACATGGTATAATGATTGACAAAGGTCCTGAAGACTGGTTCTAAATTTATATTATTTATAAAACCTTCATGAAGATCGGTCAGTCCAGCACAACTATTTTGTTCTATACAAAGGCAACGTTTGTAATGGTCTTCGAAGTAAGTTTCCAATTTACACCATAATATACAGTAAACCTATTTAATATATATATAAACAAAAAGAAAACCAGAAGCAAATTTGCAACTTACAACTTGGCATTGACGTACCAGGAATGCTGTGAACTCAACTGGCGAAAAAGTCACGGAATGTTAAAACTCTTCAGGACTTCTTCATATTTTGGGAGTACAAGCTAAATGTGGCAAACTCTCCATGGAATTAACAGTGCCTGTCATTTTTACCTCCTTATGTCTGAAGGTGTAACAGAGCGATCATGGGTCAGTTGGTAAGGCGTGGCCCTTCTCTCTGCCTGCCTGCCAAATTTCCTACTTCCTCCCCTTTTTTGGAAGGGAAAAAAATTCTCCCGACTGCTTCTTCTATTGAAAGCAGGATAGCTTCCTTTCGCTTGATTCACACGGCGTTTCAAATGAATTCTCATTTTTGACAGTAGCAGAAGACTTCATCACACGGTTCAGCTGTATCAATCTCTCTGTAAATAGACGCTGAAATAAATCTTTGTAGGAAAATGTTTCAGGCCAAATGTAAATTTTCATTACCTATGTCTTTACCTTTGGAATATGCAAAAGAATCATATATATTTTTTTTGGTACAGAATTGTACAAACCTGTGTTAAACCGTTACTGGGTTTGTTAGATGTTTGGTTTGGCAGGGAATGGGGAAACCAATTTTATACTCCTTTCTACTGGTTCTCTTTATCCCAATTACTGGTAAGTGTTGGAAGCAAGAAGTCACCTTTTTCATTGAATAAACTGTGCATATAATGTGTAGCTCCTAAAGTGAGTTGCTTTGCTTCATGATGTTTGCACAGTTTATGAAACACGAGTTGCCTAGCTTGCGAATTTGTGCAAGGGCATTTCAACCCCGAATCTTGTTTCTAATTTGGTTATTGGTAGCCAACATATAAAGTCCTAAAGCATGAAGCATCATGTTTTGTTTATTGTTAATATCTGAGATCCAGGAGCTAGATTTGAAGCACTGAGCTTAAGCATCCCACTCTTATTCTGAGGGAGCATGTTACAAAGCTAACTTATTTTGTAAATAACTTTTTCTAACCATCAAACAAATCAGTTTGTTTGCTGGGAAGTCTTGGGAATTCATATTGGTAGCCTTGATGATGTGGCACATTAATTTGTTATACTTTGACTATTAGAAACAATCCCTATTGCTATAAATGGCAAGTTTCAGAACTTTTATGGACATTTGACTGAACTGGCAAAAGAGGAAATGTGAATGACTTAGGCATCAGGAAAATCACATTGTTCCTTTTTTGGTCCCTTCTTACAGTGGCTCTTGATCATAAATTTGTTCTGATACTACTTTTGTTGAAGCAAGCATGTTAACGCAAAGCTATTTATTTGTTTAAATCTGAATGGTTCAAACAGCCAGACAAATGCCATCACTTTTGAGTGAATAAAAACTAGTCACTAATACCCAAGGACGGGAACTATTTTGTCCTTTAAAAGTGCACTAAGTGATTTTGATGAGACGAATCGATTTTGTAAAGCTGTGAAAATCATTTTTGAACTGGTGCTTCAAGGGACAGTTTTCCATGAGCTTCCCCATTGTAGAGGACTTAACAAAAACATATATTCCATTAGGGATCATTCTGATCCCAAAATAGAACACTCCAATTTTGAAACAAATGGGCCTGGTGTCTGATACAAAATGGGCCTGGCTATGATGTTGGGCTGCTTCCAAAAACATTCAGAACATCCTGTTCCAAAGTTGCAGTATTACATGATGGAACAATTGACATGCTCCTGTTCCATTTCTTTGATTTCATCTTGGGAGAAGTTTCCCTTAAGAAAGGATGTGGTTTCCCCCCCCCCCAAACCAGAGTTCTCCAACCTTTCTGGCTTTGTGGACTGACCGGGGGGGGGGGGATGGTTCCGTGCAAGCAGCAGGAGAGTGCATGCACGTGCAAAGCTTCATTTCCACAAGTGGCAGGCAAGCATGCTTGCCGCTCACACAAATGGAACATGTGCGCCTGCGCTTTCCGTGGATCACGTAAGTGAGGAGGCGCCCACGTGTGCTCGCCCACAATTTCCACAGCCCAGTTCTGAAGGGATCGGGGTCCAATAGTGGGCCACGGCCCAGGGATTGGGGAATCCTGCAGTTGGTTGTTTTCAGTCTTAAAATAGATGTAACTGATCTAATTGTCCCTATAACACTGGTAACATGGGGTGTTGTTTTATATTGCAGACTCTGTCTCTAATTATTTTAAATAGAATCCTCTTGAGTTGAGTAGGCCATGCTCAAAACATAAGCCTTAAACATCTTTGCTATGTATGCTCTAGTTCTCATTTGATACTTTGGCTGTAGAAAAGAATTTTTAACTGACTCATATTTTTAAACCATTTCAGTTGTAGTTTGTGGGCTGGGAGAAATGTTTAAGGTTTGGAGCAATGCACATGTCCTTCTTAGAGCTATAAATTTGGGTTTCATCAGACGTTTTGCAATCTCAGAGGAGTCTTTCCAGAAGGATCAGGCTGCCAGATTATCTTTCTTACATTTTACAGTGAGTCCCATTTGAGTATTGAGTCTCCAACAACACACTACCAAGTAAGAAGGATTCCTAACGCAATAGGAATAAAAATCTTCCTATTTCTGTTTCTTTTCCATGTTGTGAAGGTAGCAGAAGGAAGCCTTGCTTCCAGTCATTTCAGGGCATAATCTCCTGAAAACATTATCAGACCACCATAGTTTAATTCTTCATACCCATGTGACATTCTGGTCAAGTCGTAGTTTACTTAAATGTAGGTGAGACGTTGGTTAAATAGCAAACACAGTGTCATGGTGCTCTAGAAAATAAAGCGAAGACAATTTGCTTCTTACATTGTCCACTTTGGATCGCATCCTTTCACTTTTCTAAGATTCACATTAAAATTCAAAACACTTTTAAAAAAAATTCAAAGGTAGTTTTTAAGTCAGCAACGTGCAATCTAATACCACTGCTATTCTGTTGTCTAGCCAGACCCTCCTAGAAAACTTCTACAGTTGTTTACAAACCAATGGAAGGTTGCAAGTGGTAGTATATTTCACTTTCACTGCTCTTTCACACACACACAAAAAAGGGAACGATCCAGAGAATTTGATTTGATTAAACTAGTTTGCTGTGTTGTGCAGTATAAAACATGCTATTACATTTACGTTCAGGCAGCCAGGGAGCAAAATATAATCCTTGCAACTTCTAAGATCCTACCCCTTAGCAGTTGCAAAATTAGTTTTTACAGAACTGGCTTTGCGATAGAAGACGACTGAACGATTCTTTAACCTTGAGGCTGTCTTTATGTTTGTATACTTGGAAATCATTGTGCTTGCACTACATTGAGGCTCATTTTCAAGGTTTAGCATACCTAGAACTGAGCCTCATCTGTTGTAATCATTTGCAGAAATAATATCTTCTGTAACAAATAAGATCTCCCCATTTAAGTGTAATTCTTGATTGCTTGAAAAAAATCACACAAGGATCTTGTTTTGGAGAATATATTGTAAATATACTTGTCATAACTTGAATAAATGGGTACTTTTTCTACGTACTAATCGCCAATCGTGTCATTACCTGACTATTAAAATGCAGTATTTTTCCCACTATCTAGGAAATGAGATCTGTTAAGTTGTATATACCAGTGGTACCTTGGTACTCATCAATAATTGGTTCTGGGAGGCACAATGAGTAGCAAAAACAATGAGTACCAAACAACTTTTCCCCATAAGGAATAATGTAGTAAGTCACAAGGCAGCTGACACCGACAAGTTCTGTAGAGCTTGTGTGTCGAGTACCGAATAAACTGAGTAACGGGACAAAATTTTCGTGTCAAAATATATTGAGTACCAATTTCGACGAGTTTCAAAGCAGTTGAGTACCAAGGTACCCCTATAGGTTTACAGAGGGTGCTTTATCCAGTTTCCTTCTTTATAATGAGACAGGAAGGTGATGGACAAGAACAGAGAAATCTGAAGTCTAGTTTTGCTTAAGTGACTTTGGGCCAATCCCCTCTCTCAGCCCTTAAGGAAGGAGACAAAGAATGGCGGCTTCCAAAAAGGTTGTCTAGAAAGCTTCATGGACTTGCTCTGCAGTTACCAGGAGTCAGGACTGACTAAAACAAAACGAAAAACAAAAAAAAATAACAATTTGTTAAATCAAAATCAAACACAGCATAGTGGGTGTCTTTAGAATGCTACGTCAACCTAATCTAGAATCATTATTCATCAGAATCTGAGCATCTGTCTATTTGTGTGAACCATAGAAAGGCTTTCCTAGGACCAGCACATTAACATGAGTAGGATGAAGCATTTAGTTTGCCCTGTTAGTGTTTTACTGACATTGGCTGCCTTACGCCTTAACAAAATACAAATTTGTACCCTTGATTGGCTGCCTTACGCCTTAACAAAATACAAATTTGTGGGGGATGGGGGGGGTAGAGGGAATGATGTTGATTAAAGGAATTGTTAGGTTCACTGTTCCCCACAGCCAGATGTTAAAAGTCCTGATCCAGATTGAATTTATCATGAATGGAGGGAGGCAAATGTGCAGGTGAATATGAACTCACAACTACTTGGTCACGAAATTATTATTTTTTTTAAATAAGTTTTTATTTTATTTTTAATACAAACAATCTTCCATTACATGGTATGTGGTCTGGGTACAAATATTTTGCAGTAACAATTGAAATTACAACTATATTCTTTATATTAGTGTTTTCTACTTGTATTGCTAGTACATATAATATTCATTATAACAAATCTTACCATCTTTAATTCAATTCACCTATTTTCTATTTTCGCTACTTTTATCTCCGATTTTTATATTTATTCTCTATCCATCGGTAAAATAGTTCCCATATCATATAATATTCAATTTGTTCCTTCTCTTTAATCGCAAGTGTTAATCTATTCATTTCTGCACATTCTAGTATTTTCCT
>JANHFL010006577.1:50195-61512 GCA_032468155.1 Oxyrhabdium leporinum | reverse complement strand
GAACCGCTAGATTGAATCAGCAGAAGTGGCCTGCAGTTCAACACTCTAACCACTGCGCCACCTAGGATCTTGGAGGACTGGAAGTTAACTGGAAATTCATTCAATAAGGCTAAGAGTAAGTACTTTAGCATACTATGTGAAACAAGGAAGAGTCAACACTAATGCAATGCACTGTTTTTAACATACCCATGCTGGCTTCTAATAATCACATTGTTTATTTCTAAGTTCTCACTAATCCTCTGCTTGATTATCTTTTTCATGATTTTCTCAGCTATTGATATCAAGCTGATTGGTCTATAATTTCCTGTCTCCATTTTGTTCTCTTTGTAGATTGGAATCACATCAGCTCTTTCCTGACATATTTCCTGAATCCTAAATATCTGTATAATCTATATCACCTCTCCAGTGATGAGTGTAAATGATGCACATCATAACAACATTGTAGAAATGACGTGAAGATGTAATTTCAAATGTCATTTTGAAAGTGATATCCTGGTTTCCATTGGATGCCTATATATTCAAGATAATATTACTACTGAATGAAGTGTTGCATTTCTTCTGTTGTAGCACAGTAGTGTCAAAGGGGACAGAAAGAGCCAATGCACCCTGAGATAACTTGATTTTCTGCAGTTAGGAACATGTTCATCTAAGGCTAAGGCTAATCATTTCAAGAATTCTTTCAGCATTAGCAGGAACAGCTAGTCTGCTAACACTGTTTAACGTTTACTTTTTTCAGGTCCCAGAGCAAAGTTATAGTTCCTGTCTTTAACCTTCCATGTAGAATGAACAGAAGGAAGGTTAGAGAGTAAGGGGCGGAGTTGTCAGCAATAATTGATTTTCTAAAATAGTGCTCATTATCCCTGATTTGATGCTTTGCTATGCTAGTCACAATGAATGTAACACCACAGAGATCAGCCAAGTTCACTCTCATATCCAATTAATGTAATAAAAGAGAAAATCCAGCATGACATTTCACATATTAAAATAAATTAGAGACATAGACTGTTGCTAAATCCAAATCTTTCAAGCACCTTATGTTTAGGATGAAAAGAAAGAAGGAAGGAAAGAAGAGGTCAGAGGCACAATTGCTATAGCTCACTATTACTCTTTTGCCTTGAGAAACATTTTTTTTTCTTTCTGTCTATCTTTTCAGCAAGAAAAGCAGTTTATTCATATGTTGCATAGGCAGGCAGTTCTAGGGAAATGGCAAAGAAAGACATGAGGTGAAAAGTAGCAAGTAGAAAGGCTGACTGGGAAGAAATAATAATAATGAGAAAATGTCACATTAAAGTTTCAGAGCTACAGTGGCAGCTGCCTCAATTTTGGGGAGGAGGGGGGACAAAAAGTAGCATGTAGTATCTTGCTAGCATTCTTGTGGCTGGGGCAAGCCTGTACAACCACAAGAAAATTCCTTCCACCCACAGAACTTGCCTCTCTACCTGTGATTCTCATATACTTTCTGCTCATTTACTGCAACAGGCCTTTTGTAATGATTAGGGCCTGAAGACACTTTAAAATGTTATTATTGAAGTCCACAAAGATTTTCCAATTCTTTGGAGAAGCTATGATTTATCAAACTGAATGTTCACATAACAAAAAGATGGGAGGGCATGTTGAATTTTTTTTATTGCTGATAGAAGAGAATAAGACAGCGTCAAAGGAAAATCAACACTAAACTCAAAGTTCTTGCGTTCTTCTGGCCTTACAAGTCAAGAAGCTTGGTTGAATTAAAACTTTCTAACGAATCTGAATAATATCTTCTAAATAAACTTCATCACTATAGTTATTATTGAACACATTTTAAAGAACATATTTTTAGTTCTTAAAAAAGAGAGAGCAAGTTGTACCAAAAAGAGGGTAAAAAGATCTGAATGTGATTGGATAGAGTCATTATAAGAGCCTTTCGCAAACTGGTACATTCCTGGTGTGTTGGGCCTGGAAGTCCAAATCCCCAGCCAGCAATAGCTAAGTGCCAGATTGGTGGGTTATCTTATTAGAGCTCAGAACAGGAAACAATTGCTGGGTGATAAACTCTGTTGAACAAGAAATGTTTCTATTAGAAGCCAGGGGTTGCATGGCAATATTTTGCTACAGATCCTAAAACTCCTATACCTGGGCTTCAAAAGTCCAGATCATCATTATATCACAACAGAAGTCTCTCTATAAATCTTTGATGGTGCAAATATGGTCATTGTAACAGATTTGGTTTATTTTTAATTGAAAACAAAAACAAAAAAAGATGTTACTCTGTATATCAGTAAAAATAATGATTACTGGATTGGCATATATACACTGAAATATAGTTATGACTTTTTCACATAGGAATTTGAGTTAATACAATTTAAGGAAAGAATTACAGTTCATTGAGAAAAGACATATCTTGCATTTCTTCTCCCGCTTCCAGCCCCCCAAATTAATTCTGGTTCAATTCTCCAGTTCTGAAAAGTAGGACTGAAAAAATATGTTGCCAACAGTATTGAATAAATTGGTCTATATGAATTGATTACACACACAAACAAACATGCTGGGTAGCACAGTCTCCTATGTTACCAACGTTAAAAAAAAAAGAGAAGTCTATATGTTCATCATGTAATCCAGTTATCACTTCTAAACTTTTTTTGACAAAATTCATTTTCCTCTAGAACTTTAGGGAATAGAATACAAGTTGTATAGAATGTATGGAATGTACAGAATGTATGTATGAGTAGACAAAGCATGGAAATCTGGGGAAGGAAAAGATAAACATATTCCTAATACTGGTATGGATCTCAATAATAGTACCATCCTACATGCAGTTCAGGATTATTGTAGTAATCAATTTAGTGCTACATTTCACGTTCTTTTGACTTAAGCCACCTAGACTGAAGGTTTGTGGTAAACCTTTTAACATGGCAGAAATTGTTTTTTAAAAATGTCCTCCCCTTGCAAATATTGGTTATGCAAATTTCAGTCTGGCATGGTTACCTAGGCCTCTCCTAGAGGAACAGAACAACTTTTAATTAATCATATGGAAATTTGTAGACTATTTCCTTCTGATAATTTAGAATTTTTCCAATGAATGAATGAATGTTTGTCTGAGTAGAAAAAGGATGCCAATTTTATTATTCCAACTAGTTGATTTTTTGTTTCTGAATCAGCTGTTCAGTAGAATCTGTCAGCTGTGCTGGACAATAGAAATATTAATAAATGAATGCAACATTTTATGTCCCTATTTTTGCCTGGCCATCAGGAAAACCAGTATTTTTTGTTGTATTCCATTATAGTTATAATATTGATTTTTGTTTATCAGTGCTGATAGTAAGCAATGGTCATACTTTTTAAAGTAGCTTTGCAACATAAATAATCCACTGCCTGTATCATAGTATTGTTTTAATATTCCTCCACTCAGGGCCATCTTAACAGCATTATGGGCCTCAGGCAAAGCAGTGTACTGGGGCGCCTACAACAACTACTCACAGGAATAAAAATGTAAATGGACAATAAAATTAAACATATATTTGCATGCTAGTATTAATAAAAATGCAGTAAAATGTAATAAACATGTTGCTGTATTTATATGATACAAGGTGCATTGAAGGGTTAACATACACAGATTAGTATGGGGGTCCCTATGCTCATGGGGCCCACGGGCAAGTGCCCATCAGGCCCATGCATTAAGATAGCCCTGCCTCCACTTATATAAATCAAAAGGAAATGGCAAGCGATCAACCCTCTGGTTTTCTTTTCTTAGCTTGATTATAAAATATGAAGAAAAAAATATGAGTTCCATTTTAAGAAGAGTTGCAACTGAAAAGATTCTAGATCCTTTGGGTAGGTCAGCTAATAATCACCTTAACAATAATTGTGTTAAAATTTATTTCTTTTTTTCTTTTGATGTTTCTCCTTGTTGCCCTACAGGTTTTTCTTTATCTAGAGAAAAAAATATATATCTTCAAATGGACTTAAACTATACTAGTGGGAAACTATTAAATTATGAATGTTTGAGAATTGAAGCCAAACCTTCAGAACAAGTCAAGACCCACTTTTATACACTCCTAGTTGTGTGAATAATCCTTTTTCTTTAGTTGTGTCCAACTATCAAAGTCAAAGCAAAGTGTATGAGTAAGGGCTTGCTCCTTACTCCTCCTAAGCCTACAGGGCTGTGCAATGCAAATCTGGGAAGGGAAAAACAATATTTGTAAATGTTCATTGGTGCTGTACTAAATATGTTGTAAATATGACAGATAAGATCAAACTTAAGACATAAAACTGTTAAGTCCCAAAACGGTTCATAGCTTTTGCAACTGCCCAAGGCAGTTAGAAGAGAGCACGAAAAAGGCCCTGAATTTGAAAAATGGGATCATTTCACTGAATTATCTCAGGCTGAAACAATTGGACAGATATAATTTTTGCTACTGCCACAACTATTCGGGTCAATATTTTGATTGCCTTTTTGGTCTATGCTGTGCTCAACCTAGATGGCTGATTTGGAAATGTGAAACTGTTCAACTAAACTATTCACAGGCAAGCCTTTTGGAGAAAATAGTGTTTGACTTACATTATTGAAGATGCTGCTAGTAAATCTTGACATTTTAATTACATGCCATGCAAAAGCTGAAAAATAATCACAAGGACATGAATTATTTTGGATATCAATTAGATGTAACTGTGGACATGCTAAATCAGACTATTCCCTATATAAGATAAGAAACTATAAACTGAAGTATAATATTGGCAAACTTTCATCTACATGCAGTTCAGACTTGTTGGATCTCAGTTGTTCACTTTTATTCCCAATACTCAGTGATTTTACTTTTACCCTGGACAAGATTTTGAAAATAGTCCAAATGTCACAGCAACTATATATGACAACGGAACCATCACAACCTTTCTCATTCCAGTAACTGTAATTTTCAGGGAATTTTATCTTGCTGAGAGTAAGATACAAAAGTTATCTTGAAATTTTTGACCCTATTTTAGGATAGAGAAAGGGGAGAGAAGATTTGCAATTACCCAGGGGCAGAGAATAGTCTGTTTTTCTTGTTGGTACTTGCAGTAGCAGGAAGACACAAGGGAAAGGACAACTTACGGATTTGAATCTTCCACAATGTTCTACACAGTTCATCTCCTGAACAATGGAGAGACTCATCCCAAAGGTGCTTTTTTTCAAGAGGCACTGAATTTTTTGTTTTTTCTTTGAAGACATTTCACTTCTCAACCAACAAGCTTCTTCAGTTCTGACTGGATGGTGAGGAATGGAAGGATTTAAACTCCTTGCAGACAGCTGCTCATTTGCCTTCTTTTAGAGAGTCATTGAGGCCACCTGTAAGTTTATCAGTATCATCAGGGCCACCCAAGTAGTGCAAATGATTGTGGCACGTTTTTGGAACTGTTGAAAGGACTGTGTTGTAGACTGGAGACAGATGATGTTGTATCCTTCCCCCTCTGTTGAAGAAGAGCTGTTCAGTTTTGACACAGATGGCCTCTTTGACTCATGACCAAAACAATGTATAATGTTCAGAGAAAATTCTTAATAGTGACACTTTTTTTCTACTTGTGAGACAAAAAATTACTCCCAGAAATATTGTTTCAAGTGAGAAGAAAACCAAATCTACTGAGCAATAGTCTAGTGTATCTCTAAGGCCTGAGATAGCTTTTATCAAATAACAATAATTACTAATAACCACCTGACTCAATTGAAAATGCATGTTATAAACATTACAAAATATCTATGCTTAAGAGTAAGTCTGTTAAACTACTATATTCATTCTGTAATTTTGTGAAAGGGGATGTTGCATTGTATCTGAAATCCTCAAAAACACCTTAGTTCAATATTACCATAGTGCTCATTTCAAATGTCATCTAATTATGGTAAAATGTGTTCTTTGCTGTTATGGACTCATCTAGGAAAGCATAAACATACAAAACAAAAATTAACTTTCAAATCATAAATCTGTGGTTAGCTTTACATGACAAAATGTCAGGCTCTAGGTTTGAAATATATTTAGCATTTGTAAAACATGCATGAAAAGCAAAATACTAAAATTTGAGAAGAGAATACAGAACAAACAACAGAACAGTAATTAAAGATAAGCCTATAGTCAAATAATACAATTCCTACAAAATAGATTTAATATATTTTTTTTTTGCCTCCACAGATTAAAAAAAGCAGCAAATTTATTACAGGAACTTCTGAGTCATTTTCAGATGCAACATGAGACTTCCAATATATCTTCCCTTATAATCTCTTGTAACAGATTACCCAAAGTACAGCTCATTGCAAATTCCTTATCACCTCAAAGGGAATATTTTATCAGTCAGTAAGAGGTGCTCCTGTCTTCCATAGAATTTTAAAAAAAAGCATAAAAAAGCAGGGAGCATCCTTTAGCTCTTATTTGACTTACATCCAGTATTGTGAGATTACTTCCATATGGTTTGGATTAAATTACAGTTTGTTAAACCTCCATGCACTCATTTACTATCAAGAAAGCTCTACCCTGATGGTTAATCTATGAATATAGAATTAGATACTTATTAGTATAAAACACTGGATAATCTCTTAGTAATTTCATATGGATGGAGAGAGAGAGAGAGAGAGAGGAGAGAGAGAGAGAATTATTGAACATCATATATAGTGCTATTTCTAAAGGCAACAAGCTAACATTGATATTTAATAGCCTTTGATAAAATTCAGCAAACTCATTGAAGGACTAGATTCAGCAAGTGTTTAAAGAGGGTTATCATAATTATGTGTCTTCTTATATTTACATTTCTCTCTCTCTCTCTCTCTCTCTCTCCTTCCAAAAGAAGTTTTATCTGTCAAGATCAGTAAAACTTAGTCCCAAAACAAAGTCATATGTCCAGCTAAATTTGAGAAATTATATATTATGTGCTGTATTTGCTCTGTTAGTACACAATCAGTTGCTTTGCCCACAAAGGGAAGGTTTGGAATGTTCCTGAAGCTGATAAATCATGCCTATCTAAATATAATTTCTGCCAAAGCAGGTTAATAACTCTCTCTTTTAATAAAAGATGAACCTTCATTTTTATCTACAAATTTTTCATCGTCCATTCAACTAATATCCTCTACCAGAATGGATCTAAAAATGCCAACATAATTCCAAGTTCTTTTGACATTTTGGTGTGAAAAGGAGGCTAAAGCTGAACTGATCCAAACAAATTACAACAGGGAGTTCTCCTGACATCCCTAGGCCATATTCTGTAAAAAAAATATTGTAAGCAAGTCTAACTAGAATTAAGCAACTTTGCCAGCCAAGAAATTGAGCAAAACCACCATTACAGCAAGTTGTAGATGCCTCACCCTCCAAAATCTCCCTCAGGCACAATAGTCATTTCATAAACTGTAGGAACTCAGTGAGATATAACCTTGCTGATGCAGTTGTGGGACAGAATTATTATTTCTTTGCCCTCAACGTTTTGAGGTATGTTTGATCAGATATAACTGTATACCAATTGCATTATTACTTCCAGACCTATTTCATCTATCATAGTTCTAGTTTATATCCTTGGAATGGGAAATTAGATAATTTTCAGTTTAGTTTGCACCAAGCGCAATCTCCTATATCCAGGGGTGGGCTGCTGCTTGGTCGCAGAGGTTAGGGCAAACCTCTAGCTGTGATCACTGGCTGGGCCTGCGCACCTGCCCTTGTGCTAAGCTATCCCTAAATAACTCACTTTTCCCCCACCCACGCTTCCATGCTGCCCCTGCTGTATTCATCGGAGCTGCCTTAGTCCATAGGTGCCTCTCCAAAGCCTCTCCTATTAACACTTCCCTCCAGCTGTCCACCTATTGTCCCCCTTATACTTTTGTTGCTAGTTTACTAGTACATCCTCTGTGCCAATGCGTTCAGAGACTTACATTAATATAGCCTTCCATGTATCAACTAGTCCCGTTCACAATTAATATTTGTCACAAGAGTTAACATGTCTGTGCATAGTCATGCACATACCTATCTACGCATTCTTCTCACAGTAGATTTGGGCATGTGCACTGTTAATTTATCTCCATCCCATAAGAACAGTTTCTAGGGGGGGAAAACCTTCCCATATCTTCTATAAAGATCTACCTGATGATTGTAAATATATGCAGAGAAATAAATATCAACTCTTTGCAAATCCTCATGAGAAAGAGGTGCAGAAAATGTAGTTCTCTGATTTGCTGTTCTCATCTTTCATCATTGGCTACCCTGGTAGAAACTGATAGGAATTGAAGCTTAGCAACATAAGAAGGATCTTGTGTTACCTATTCCTCATTAAATAAGAAAAAGAATTAAAAAAAGAAAAAGAATAAGAAAAAGAATTAGAATTAGAAACAATGACAGTTCTTATTATTGATAAAAATAATAAACAAACTGAATAGGTCACAGTATTGCTAAAATAACTGCATTTCAATGAGGTAAGAAAGTGGAAAATAGTATTAATGAAATGGTCCAAGCCTACAGTAGAAAATCAGGATGGAAAACTAATAATAGTTCAATGATTCACTGTTTTCAGCCTAGCTTGGTAACAACCAGAGAGTTGTTTATGCAAGTTTTCTTTCTGTTGCCTATTCTTATATTAGTTTATAAAACTTTGCTAGTAAGAGAGTTTCACTTTGCAATGGCTTCCAAAATCCAGGCAGAATTTCTGAAAAAATGAATCATGTGCATCTAAGCAGTTCGAAGCATGAAAATATGTTTTTAAAATACAGAGAACAAAAAGAGGCAGACTTTGTAAGTTTTCTTCCAAAGGATGACCCAACCGTTCACAAAGATACAAATCAAAGTAATAATCTGTAGGTATGATATGACTAATTCTATTCCTTGTGCAGAATGCTTTGTATTCCTTTGTTGTTAAGGAAACTTCATTCGAAGCTCTCTAATGACTGGGTCCCCCAGGTAACTGTAAGCAAAACATAGGACCAGATTTATGGAACATTATTTTATTTTCATGACAGATGCCCACTGAACTGGCACCAGACATAATAAAACATACCTTTAGAACTAGCTCTGTGTTATTACCATCTCATGTAACGATGATTGTTTTAAGCTAGTTAATTCCTTTCAGTAATAAGATTTGTAGTGTCTGAGCAAGTTGGTGAATGAGCTCTACCAATCCTGCTAGTTATCTTAGCAATACTTTAAAGAGCTTTAAATATAAGCTCACTTATTGTACTTATTTTTTAATAGAGTGTATATCCCAACTTTCTGTCAATTCCAACACTGAAGATGGCTTATAATAAAACATACAAAGTAGAAAAGACTGAACTTAACATAATCAACAATGAAATTAGAACCAGCCATTGAGATAATTGACAAAAGCTTGCTGAAAGACAAATCCTAAATCCTGGAAAAATAGGAGCCAAATATTTCTTGGTGGAACATATAAATCAAATAAATCAAATAATAATAATATCCATAGCCTGGGAACAATTCAGGAAAAGGCTTTATTTTTGCATATCTGATAATCAAGCTTCTGGCAGCAAGGACATCTTCAAAAAGCTGTCTCCTGCAGCAGACGTAACTGGGAACACTCAGAGTTGGATGCACAGATAATTAAGACCCAAGCCATTTATGCCTTTAAAGACTAAGCATTACATTATATATGGAAGGAAATGTTTAGTACTGCATTGTACAGACATAATACAATACAAATTACTTGTATTAATCAACAGCATGGATGTTGCATTTTTCACCAACAGTAATTTCCCAACACTTTTCAAAACTTGAGTCACTAAAGTACACCACAGTAGTTAAGATGAATATAACCAAAGAGTTGAAAGTCAGACTGACTCTGGAAGGAATATGTTGGGTACATCATTTCTAATTGTACAAATGTTCACCTTGACACAATTTAATACTTGTAAATCCAGTGATAGCTCCCATATTGTAAACCTGTTCTGTTTGAGATAATACAAACACATTCAGAACAAATACCACCTCAGTCCTAGAGTCTGACTTTTCATCTATTTGTCTAGATTTAATTTTAGTGTATTCTGCCTTACCTAACCATATGAAGGTTAGATAATATTCCCTTTCTTTGAATTAGATGTAGCGAGCAATATTGGTGAGGGGTTTCAGCTTAATGATTGCACTCCCCCGCTCAAAGCTGCATATTAACTCCCATAATGGTTTCATGTAGATCACTGATTTCAAATTCAAATCATGAGGGTCCACATAATATGTTAATTAGCCTGAGAACAGTAGCACTTTTCAGGCCTTCAGTAAGAACATCTAGTAGTAAAAAATAAAGTACATTAAACATACTGTGAATGCTATACACATGGTGCCAGATAGTAATTAGGACAGACCCATAGGATGTGAAATCCTGAGCCACACCTGATTGGCAACCTCAGCATGAGCATTAAAAACCCCAAAGAAAAGAAATCAAAGATAATATAGTGTGACACCACATATTATCCCAACTTGCTCATGAAGAGACAATTGGGGAGCAGAGTAGATGTTATAGTAACATTTCTGTCTCAAAGAAAGGGTCTTTACCACTCAAATGTAGCTACAAATTCTCATAATTTTGACAGACCATTTTCCCAACTTTCCAATGCTAATCTGTTGGATCATAGAGCACCCTGGCAGATCACACTGAGAAAAGCTGCCCTCTTTCTTAGCCAGATCTCTGGAATATATAACAATTCATCATCTTCATTCAGGGTTAAATCCTGGATAAACTTTTTACCAGCAATTCATCTGTCATTAGTAAGCAGAACATATGAATTGGAGTGCCCACCATCACTGTCACTTTTTTTTTTGTTAGACTGCAACCTGAACAGAAGTACGGTTGATAACAGCCTACCCTTTCAAGGCACAAGTTGTGGTCTTCCACCAATTTGCACAATTCTTTCCAATACTTTCATGAGGCCAGTTCTCTATATTGTGATGTTTATAATGGCTAGCATAAGTGTATCATATATGTTCTGCAAACCTCCGAATAACTTATTAGGTAGATACAAAAGCATTCTTTAATGCTGTTTTAGGCTTGCCTAGATGATTTCCAAAATCTATTACAGCACTTACATTCTATGATTTTATAATGCAGATATGTTTAGTATTAAGTTGTTTTTGGCACAAGATGGTTAATAAATTACTCTTTAGATAATAACAAGATTAAACAAGCATGTTAATATAAAATATATGTTTATTAGTAAGCCCTACACATTGTCACTTAAAAGTTAGTCTTCAGCAGGGAGTCATTTCAAATAAATAAGCATATAATTATAGAAAGAAAAATAGAAATACATACAAAACTTTGTGTTTCAGTATGGTGTGTACAAAGCATTAAAAAATGGTGCTTCACCTGGAAGACCACAAGTACTTATTTTTGA
>JANHFL010006577.1:20379-36249 GCA_032468155.1 Oxyrhabdium leporinum | reverse complement strand
ATGGACAATCAATAAGTGTGCAGCATATATACACAAGGAGAGGGGAGGGAGGGAGGGAGGGAGAGATAGACAGACAGACAGACAGAAATTTCAACCTGTTAAAATAGCATGTTCTGTCTAAAAATTCAACATAGCCAGATGCATAGGAGTCCACTTGCCTATTATAACTGTCACCCTCATGACAGAACTTTCCACACAAAGTTGGCAATAGTGCTACATGACTAGCCATGAACACAAGAGTAATTATGGAATCCACTGAAAACATACAAACTTTCAACAGCTCATAACACTTTGAGCCAGTCTGAATGGGGAGTATAATGTTGAGGAAAGAATTCAAGGAGCCAGTAGACAATTTCCTAAGTTTGGTTCAACTTTCCTAAATGGGACTTTTCATCTCAATTGTAAAAGCTCAATGAAAATCTATTGGTGAAAGGGCCAGACATCTAAAAACCACATCATAATGAGTTTGTGAAAGAAAATAGAGGTCAGGTTACTTCTCGTGTCACAACTCTCCACAGGTTTAGAAGTCCATTGCTCTGATTCCATCAAATATGAAAGCTAGTAAAAGATTTCAGGACTCTGCAGCATACAAGCAGATTTTATCTTGCCTGAGGCTAGACTAGCTTAACTTTGGAATGCATGGTAAATCAAATGAGTGCAGGAGTTGGTTTAGTAAGTAATTTAAGAAGACAGTACACTCCCTCTATTCCCCACTCCCTACCTGTCAAGCTCATACTCAAACAAAGAGTTGCTCTCACTCTTACCTCTCCCTTTTCTGAAAAAAAAAGTAAGATAGAAAGTAAAGTGGACACAAAGAAGAGTTTTGATTTTGTGATTCTAGTGTGCATTCATAGAAGTTGCCTTGCTTGGTTTCATGTTTGATTCTGCAGAGCAGTCAGGTATTTGGGTTCTTAGCTATGATTCAAAGGCATTTTTCTGTCAACAGAAAAATCTTTTTACAGAAGGTGAATTTTTGATGTATTGGAACATAGGACTGAAATACAGAGATGTTCTTCTTGTACATGTTGTAGGAAGAAAGTAGACTACGATAGCCAAAAATCAGAAGGAGTCTGTTACACCTTTCCTGGTAACAAATTGTATTAAATGGCACAAGCATTCATGAGCTATAAAAATAACTTCATCAGCTACATAGAGTGGCTAAGTGATTTAAATTTGGATGACATCATCTGCAGTCCATGAAAAGTTATGCCTTTTAATGAAGAGCATTAGAAAAGATGCTACCAGACTCTTTCTGATATTGTACCTATCAAGCAATTTCCAGTTTGTGTCATTTGTAAGACTATTCCATCCTGTTTCCACATTAATGTGCAATTGCTATAGCATATGAAAGTAGGTATGTCAAATTGTTTATATAAAAATATATGTCCAAGCATATTTTATGACAAAGTATTGATACTTAAACATACTTTATTCTTGTGCCAAACACTGCATCAGAATATTCAGAAAAGTGCTGCATTTTTATATGTATTATTTTGTAAAGTTGTGAAGGCACAAAAACAGATAAATTGCTATTCATATATGCAAAGAATCTCTAAGCATGTCTAATATTAAGTTCTTGAAAAAACAAAAAACCAAATAGAATATTAACCACTCACATTCACTAATTTTAGCTGTACAGAGTTAAATATTAAAAGAATTCATACAACATAAAGAGAAAAGCAATTCATTGAGTATAGTAAGATTAGTGATCAGTGAGTATGCATGTGCTGGGTCTTCTTGTCTAAAGGATGATTGGCAATTATATCAGAAGTGAAAGACCTCTTCAATGAAGACTATCAATAATATAGAAAGACATACAATTGGTTATCCTTTTAAAAAAGTACTGTTTGCAATGCTTTTTAAAAGCACATTAGAAATTATTAGTTTTGCACACTTTTAAATGAACACTATGTATATTTCTGGCTCCAACATCTATCCAGTCATGCTAAACCTTCCACAAATTTGCTAATAGCTCTGTAGACTCAACTTGTTTTTTCACCACATTATTACGTGTCCAACCTACCCTTGCTTGAAGAACAATTTCACAAAAACTCAGGAAGTGAGGTTGCATTAGTACATTACTTGGATCTTATCAGTACCACACCTTGAAAGAACAGAGCCTTTTAATAAAGTAGGCAGGATAAGAACTACAACTGATTTTTACATTTTTAATCAGGAATATGATGTGATTATCAGAGAATAGCCACTGGCAAGAAATGATGCTGGAATGAAAAGCAATGAGGTGCACACATGAATATGAAGCTTAGTTGTTGTTATTTTTTTCTTTGCTCTTCTAAACCAAAAGGACTACTGCTTCAAGGACTGGATTTCTGCAGTGAAACGTATAAAAATTGCAGATCTCTGTTGCCCTTCTTCATATTTGTTTATTCATTAGATTTATAGCTACCCTTTCCTCCAGGAAGACAAGGTGTCATATGTAGCCCTCCCTGCTCCATTTTTTCCCCATAAGGACTGTGTGAGGTAGCTTGGGTGACTGATACAAAATCACCCAGTGAACTTATGTGGCTGTGGGGAGGACCTGAACCTCTGCCTTATAGTTCTAGCTCAATAACTTAAATACTATACTATACTGGTTCTCATATAAAGGCATTAAAATCTTCATGATATATCTCAGGCTTTGTTTTACAAGTGCAACTGCTCTCCTCTAGTCACTCACTCAAGTTTGAAAACTACAGCAAAATGCAAGACTTCATAGAGGAACTGTTAATCAAAAGTCCTATGAACTTTTTTTTTAACTGAATCATCTATTGTCAAAACAAAGTGTAGTTCATTTTTTGAAAAGTAATTGAGATGGGGTTGAAATGAAGGAAAATGTTCCTTTATATGAACTTGATCAACATTCTCACCTTTGTGCAAACTAGAATTCACTTGCAACAATAGCTTTATTAAAATGCACAAAGATTTATTAGGGATAATATCTACAACTATGTATCTATGGGACAAGGGAACCACTTACAAAAATAAATTGATGTGGTAGGAAAAACATGCACAATGACCTCTTTTTTTGCACTTTTTTGAGCCAAATTCAATACTGAAACAGATATGGACTGAAATGATTTGTTAGAAAGAAAAGAGCAACATATCATTTGCAGACATTCCTGTGTCAGAAACTGTTTCATTGCACATTCAGTATGGAAAGCCTTCTTCTCCACAGCCCGTAGGCTAGGAAATGCACTCTCTTGGAAACTGCATGTGTTCCCTATCTTCTATGGAAAGGATAGGAGCATGACTTTCAGTAGGTTTCTAATTGTTCATTAATTTTAATATTAATTTGAATGTATTACTTCTGTTCTTAAACAAAAATGGATTAGCCAGCTTTGAAAATGCTGAGTGAAAAACCCGGTATAAATTGAAGAAGTAATGGCATGCAACATATTTACAGCTGAATAAGATCTGAATAGCAGCAGAAAGTTGTGTTGAATATGTTTGCCACCTTGAATTATTTGTAAAAATAATAAAGACGGGACATAAACAGACAAACAAACAAATAAAAAAACATATGTGAAAATAACATAGACTGAATTTAGATAAAGACCAATCATCTCCATCTGGTTTCATTTAACAGCTAGAGAGATACTTTGCAGCTTTTTTTTTTTACTCTGAAGCAAGATGAATATTGACTATTTGTCTGTCTGTCTATCTATCTCTTTTTCTCCACTCTTTTTCTAGAAATTATAATAATTGATAGAGCCACATTTAACCAAATAAGAATCTGTCACAGTTCTTGCCCTCTGGAATGATGCCCCTCACTCCAGAATGACTGTGCCAGTTGCCTCACACCATGATGTTGTTCAGGAAAACATTAAAAACGTTGCCACTCTCTCAGGTTCTGGAGCAGGATGATGGCCGAGCCCCTATTAGATGGTGATTTATGTATTGGTTAATTTTGATGTTTGTCTTTAGGCCACTTGTTATTCCTTTGTGCTTACATTTTTAAATATAAGCCACTCAGAGTTGTTGGGAGTCAGGTAGCTTATTAATTGTACAAAATAAATAAATCTAAGCATCATAAGTCATGCATTCCATGAAATCAGTTTCCGCTAAAACCCATATTGCTTAGAGTTTAAGATAGCACATAAAGCACCTTCTTGGTTTTGCTGCAGAATAGTAATATGAAAAACCTGAAGCCTGGTTGCTACTTTGCTCATCTCATTCCTGCATATGCAAAAAAAAAATCTCTGGGGCTAGTATTTCTTGCTCAATATGCTAACTAGGGGATTATAGAGCACTCTGCTTCCCAAAACTACAGAACTATTGTAACTGCACGATCACACTCACACTCTGCACTAGAAGACAATGTGGGCCAGCATTCAAAATGATATTCTGTTCTTTCTTCTGATTTGTTTTAGCAAATCACACAAGAAGGAAAACCAATATAAAGAATTCAATTTCCAAAGTTATTTGCAAGCATGATCTACATCTCAATTCTATGACTGTTCAAGAAAGTACTGTGGGAAGAAATATCCATTCTGATTCCATGCTGGGAGAAAGATGCTGGAAATAAAATGAAGGGTGACTGGTTGGAAAGAAAGTCTCTGTTTATTTGGTTTCCAGAAACTTCAGTGACCACAGCATGTTTCTGTAGTGACAAAATGGTTGAATGAGTGGATGAATTTTTATAGGGTTCTGGGGTTTGGTGATTGAGATGCTCCAGGGGTTAGTGAGCAATGTAGTGAGCCTTATATCTTTTACTATTTCAAATGTGGTTGGCTAATCCTATTACATCCTAAAGGTCATGTCCTGTCCTTAGAATTTTTTTTTGGGGTGTGTGTAAATTTTAATCCCATCAGCTCCAGCCTGGGGGAGCTGGGCTGACAACATTTTGTTTATGAATATACTGGCCTGGATTTCTTAATGGGCACAAAATATCCATCTCTAAAGACTTCAGGGTTCTGCTTGAGGCTGCTTGAGTTTTCCTATGGCAGGAAGACTGGGGCAGCTTTTTGCCTTTAAGAGCAGGTCTCTCCATTTCTCCTTTGGAGAAGTATAATATTCTGCCTCTTTTAATATTCTAAAAAATATTTCATTCTCTAGGAGGGGAGGGCTTCCAGCAGTATCTTAAACTAGGAGATAGCGAAGCAGATCAAGACCAAAAAACTTCATGGTTAATCAGGATTTCAACCTAAATCTAGTTCTGCTATACTGGAATAAAATTTATTTTCCTCCTTATATTTCATCTGTTTGAACCAGGCTGTGAAAGTTTTGTTCTGCTACTGAATAAACAGCAACATTGAGAGAGGCAAGGAACAATCAGTCAGAAAAATTCTAAATATTTCTTTATGCTAGCAAAATCAGATATAAGTCTGATTTCTTCTTTGCTGCACTTTCTGAGATGATTTTCTAGGAAGGAAATGTATTTCTATTAAATATATAATATTTTGACAGAGGTAGTAACAGAACATTGTCAAACTGTTGTAGGAGGGAATGCAAACTTTTAAATATTATGACCCTGCTGGTTTCTGCAAGTCCAGACATAGAAGAGATTGCGTGATATGGTGAAATAAAATATACCTTTGAGACAGTGAGTGATGTCATCTACCCCAGGCTCTCTTTGGTGCTTCCTCCATAGCAGTACTTGAGCAAAACATGTTAATTCATGTCTGCTACCTAGACAATGAAGAGGATTTAGTGTTTTTTTTCTTTCTTCCTTTTTGAAGATTGAGGGATGGTCTACCATTGTAAACCACAAACACTTTTTAACTGGACAAAAACTGAGCAATTTAATGGGAAAGCGTCAATGGTCAAACTTTGAAATGAGAATTAATACACATATTGCTGTTTGTAAAACTCAGAAAGAAGTCTCCTCAAGGACTTGATCTCGAGGCATACCTATTCTAGAAACATTTTGTCGGAAGTAAAGCCAACTGACTTCAATAGACCTTACTCAAAAGTAATCACAATGAACATATAATTGCAGCCTCAAGCACTAGTTCTAAGAAAATCTATTGTTGTTATGAATATAGTTATTTTTGCTTTTAATCTCTTACCGATCCAGGAATTATCATCATTATGACATGAAATATATTTATCTATCATGAAGGGCAAGATAGGCCACCATTTTCAATTTTTTGAAGATTACCCAATAAGCAATCTGATTATGAAGAGGGAGCAGAGGAAGATTGCAAATGAACAGATTGCAAAGTATTTCACAAAGCAGAGAACCATGCAATGAAATACTTTACATTTAAAAAAATACAGGGATGTGCACATCAAGTTAAGCCTTATTCCATCTTTTATATTGCAACTACCATTTTTGTTACTAAGATTGTGCAATGTCAAATATAAAGCCTAAGTAATGTACTACAATTAATTCAAAATATCATTTGCCTGCATGTAATTGCTAAGAGTCCATTGCTGCCATTTTGTAGTGTCGGTGAATAAAAACTATAACTATTAAAAGAAGCAACAGTAAGAATATATTGTATGAGGTACATTTACATATCTTGCGCTTTGAAAAGTTAGTGTGCCTTGAAGGTCTTGAGCTCTTCTATGTTTCATGAGCTCTCCTATCTTTCTTTCTCTCATCTAAATCCCAGGAACATGTGATGAAGGACAGGGACCATGGGAAAAACTAAGCTCTGAAAAAAAAATTGCTATCAGTCAGTGAGATTCACATTATCACTCCAAGAATCATATAAGAAATTCCTAAAGTTCTCAACAGTTCTGTTATAGATAAACTTGTTATTGTTGTTGTTTTTGTTTTTACCCAGACAATGTGCTAATTCCACTCTCTGGCAGAAAAAAAACACTTTGCTAGAGTCAAGGAAGTGCCTACTTCCTCTGTCACAATCAACAGTGCCCTCTTCTACATCATATTAAGCCATGGAGCCAATTTGAAGCAGCAAAGAACACTCTGTGAATGGCTTTTAATGAATGATCATGTTGAAATTAAAGAGAATACACAATTTCTGAGATTTTGGAGTCTGTACTGCTTAGTCCAACATTTGGAAAAGCTTAATCTGTATTAGAATGAGCAGTGAACTGTCTTTACATTCCTCACAGGAATCCAAATGTTCTATTCATAAGCAGATGCATGAAGAAAACAGCGCAGAAAAGCATTCACTAAACCTTCTCCTAATCCTGTGCCATATGGGAGTTTTGGAAGTTGTCCTACAATACAACTGAAATACAACATGCTGGAGAAAACTAGGACAGTGAGGCGCAGTCTCAAATTTTACCTGTCAGTGTTTGTAGACTAGTTCCATCCAGTTGTCTCTAATAGAGAGAAATCCTAAAAATAAAGCAGTGGAGCAAAATTATCTTGAATGTCCAGGAGCATTATTGTTTGAAGTCCTGTTGCAATGTATTATGAATGAAATGAAATGAAAAATAGACATCAAGAAATTGCATGTTTGTGGCAATTGTAGCGGAGGAAATTTGACATTGTTTCTGAATGTGATAGGTGAAAAAGCAGAAAAAATGCCTTCATTATGTCTTTCAGTTTGTTAAAGAAATCTATCCAGCTTTAATCAATAAATACTAAATTTGTAAGTTTGAATCTAACCTTATCATGTTGGAAAGGCTCAGATTCTTTTCTGAGAAAAAGCTAAAACATAGTGAGGAATCTCTCATTGGCCAAAATCTATCTGAATAGAAGTAGGTCCCAACAGAGAAAAGAATAGTGTTTTCCTACAAAAGGGACATTAGATCATTTGGATTCCAAGTGGAGCCTCTGAGTCCTTCTATCAGATTTCCTCAACACGTACAAGAGTCCTTTTTCAAGAAACAATATTAGCAGTTCGGGTTGTTTTCAGACAGCTACTCCACCTCTACTTGAATGCAAGTCCCTTTGAACAGAGTATACAAAATAGAAGCATCAATATTTCCTTTCAAAACCAGATAGCTACAACTCAGTGAAAGTAACCTGAAAGTCATTGTGAGCTTTAGAGTTTTTGGTATGTCATAGTATATTAACATGTAATGAATGTATGCATTTGCTTTCTGCTCAAATGTGTGTTATTATTGTTCAAGAAGCTTCACCAAACAAGTTGGGACAAACCGGTGCTGAAAGAACCTCAGAGAGTATTCCCAAAGGTGTGGCTTCAGCTGGCATTGGAATTGGAGCTTGGATATCCAAACATGTCTGTTCATGCCTCTAAAGCAAAGGGCTTGGTTTATCCATATTTCTCCAATTATTCTTAAGATGTCTCCTGAATATTCATGGCAAAGCATGCTTAAAAATATTATAGGAAGTAAAGTTATAAGAAGATTCACCACTGTGGAAAATACAAGAAATGACTAACGGAATGTTGGCTTCTGTCCACGTCCTGCTCAAAACGACAAGGGGGAAAGAAAGGAGGAGTTAAAAAATTAAATAGGGATTGTAATAAAGCATATATTTCTTTCCCCATCTTCTATGCCGCTAGTAAAAGTAATGTTATATATTAGAATTGCCCTCTTGGAAAAATAGTTTGAACTGCATTTATCCATGGCAAATCCTAATTGCTTAGATGTTTAAACTGGATCACTAATAAAAGTGGAGAATTGCCAAATGTATGCTGTATGTTTTCAGCAATATTTCTTTACAATGGTGATTTATCCAGAAAGCAAGCAAACCTTTTAAGATGTGTTTTAATGTTTTATTTCATAAATCACTTGAAGAGAAGACAAATATTCATTTCGGGGTGTTGTATTTTTTTTAATGTACTTACAGAATTTGAGTCTCACTAGCCTCAAAAAAACTTCAGTGGAACTGCATGGGTAAAGATGCATATTTTAACTTGTTTTTTCAAAACTTATTTCAAGAAATATTCAGAAACAAATACCTAAAAACATTGAAGTAAGAAAAGCACTGGAAATTGTAAGTTTTCTGTTTATCCAAACTTTTATTGATCAATTGCTGGGAACAGTGTAGTTGTTTCTGCTTTGTTCTTTTAAATGTTATCAAAGTATGGAGACTTGAAGTTTCTGAAGATTCCTCCTAATTATCTACAACGTGTATCATGATAGCACCTAAGGAAAGCAGGATCTGTAAGAGAAAGGTGAGGCAAGGTGTTTATTTGCTAGGGGGCAAACTCTTGCAGTTTATAGTATATGCAAACACTGCAAATTCTTGAATGCCCAAGGAGAAAGAGGGAGTGCCTTCTTCCATGGCTCAGTTACTAGGTGTGTTGGGATATGCATATAGATATGGCTGTACCTTTTAAAAATTCTGGCAACAAACGAAAGACATTTAAAAAAACTCAAACAAGCTGGCTCAAAAAAAAACCCTGTCACTTTTTCAAACTGAGTGGGTAACTTTACTTTCCAATGTGTTGAATGTTAAATGTTTGACCCTCACTATGATTATCTATTGTAAAACAAGAGACATAATTACATCATGCTGAATTTAATATAGGCCCTTGTAATTTTTTTTCCTAAAGGGTGTAAGTGTTTTTGCCAAAGAGAAAGAGCATTTCTGGGCAGCTTATAGTTACATTTACTGTTAAAATATAAAAAGTTAAAATCAGACAATAAAACCAAGGACATATGGGACGGTATTAGTGGAAAATGCGTACAGAATGTAAGGAAATTAATAAGAAATGCATTATATTAGGAAAAGAGCTTATAAAAAAATAACAAAACATGAATTTCACAAGTTTTTTAAAAGAAATCTTTAAACTGAGGTAAAGCTTTAAAAAAGACCAAAATAAATGAAAAGAAGAGGAAATTATATTTATCCATTACTTGTTGGAGTAGAGTAGAAGAATATTATATGCTCTCAGATAAATAATCACATAAGTCTCTCTTATCACTGCATTATCATAGTTCCAATATGATCTGTATACAGTTCGATATTCCCCAACTGGTTTGGGGAATAGGAACCAAAATAGCTGCAAATTAGGAAATGACTACTATAGAGAAACAGTAAAGTGCATGACAAAATAAGAGCTTTCTTTAGTTTCCATGATCAGAATGATAAATTGGTACTTAAATGCAACAGAGAAAGCATTAACACAGGTGCCATTTTAATCATTAACACAATATGCATTTGCCCATCTCAGAACAATGGATTAGAGCTCAGAACAATCAGAACAAAGATTAGAACAATCTTTGTGATTCACATTATGGATAGAATCCCATGTATTATACAAATGATGGAGAAAAGGGAACTGTGAAGGAAAAGTGCCATTATGTCCTCAGGCAATAAGTAGCCATAGTACTGCTGAATTTTGTCCTCTTCTTAACAACTAAATAATTGCTTTGTACTATCATTAAAGAACTATACATTTTTCAGGGTTAAGGTTAGGGTTAGGGTGTCACATGGGCAGGGCAAGGTTCAAGAATTAAAATGTCATATATAAGACCTTGGGTGAAACACAAGTATTATGTTGTCTTGTTGTGTTCAGCCTATAAATTTTCCTATTATTAAGTAAATGACTACTGATTAGTGAATGGATTCACGTTTAGGAAGCTTGTTTTTCTAGCCCTAATCCATTATGCTAAATCAGTATCCATTCTTTCACTTTTTGGCTATTTCCTTACTACTTTGTTAGATGCCACAGGATATGTACATTTTTGTTCAGAGACACTTCAAAGTCACAAAGAAATCAAAATGGTCAATTTCAAGCTGGAAAAATAAGTAGCAAATTTAGATATATCCCTAGCTTTGATTTAAATTAACCATTGCCCTAAGACCACAGAAACCTCAAAATCATAAACATGTCTACTCAAAAGTAAATTACCCTTACTTGAAGATACTAAGGCCGACAATGATAAAACATAATATAAAATTCCAGCTTTATACCTGAAGCAGCATTTTCTGTTTTGTTGTCTTCCAGATGTTTGGTGCCATAAGCACTGGCAATGCATCAATACTGAAAACTAACACCTGAAGAGTTCAGCAGGTTGAAGAAGGCAGAACCAGGACATAAAATGGCATAGCTCTCTTTGTTTATTTCTTTCCCCCTTTTTTCTTCTTGAATGGAGAGGCATCATGACTAAATTGCAACTTTTAAACTGTTCTATTATCATTTCACTTATTTTTACATTTATCCCTATAATGAAAGAAAAGCTAGTACATACCAAATTACAGAAGACAGAAAAATGTAATCTGAATTAGATGACAAGGGTTTATTTTAAATCTAAACTATATCATTTTTGGTGTGTGAGAATTTGAAATATGGTGAAAGAATCTTTAAATAATTAAACATGACCATTCTGCCTTATCTTTAATTAATGACTGAATAAAATTCAAGCACCTTTAGTGCCTAGGGATATTGTTCTACAATTATATTACAATCCATCCTTAATTGTTTCACTTGGAAATTATTTATCTTCCCTCCATCTGAGAATCCTTTGGAGGCCCTTAACACAGTCACCACAACTACTAGCTCAAATGCTCTATTAACTTAGAGGTGTATGGGATTGCTTAGTATATTGCATTGAACAATTAAACAACTAACAAATCTGTATTTCTCTCTATTTACTGTATTTTTACAACACACAAGTTCTTATAATAGCAACAGAACTGAACAGAAAATAGTAACAGTACTTAAAGGACACTTCATTTATCGCTACTGAACAAAACTATCAGGCAAAGGGAATTTCTGTTATTGTTGTTTAACCAAACAGCTAGCACTTGAGGAACCATAGATTTTTGCAACATGTAGCAATGGGATGAGATATTTCAAATACTTCAAATGTTCCATTTGGTAGTGAGAACCATTCGCTGAATCCTGAGGCCCTTCAGGTAAGCTGGTAGAATTCGTCTATGCTTTACCCTGTGAATTAACTCATCTAGAAGCCCATTGGAAGACCTTTGCCTCTATCATTGGAAGACATGAAATACCAGTTTAGGAACAGATTGTAATGAAACAAATCTATGTGGTGATTAAGAGTTAGCAATGATTTGATGGCACATAATCACTCAGAAGACTATATTGAAGCAAAATCATATTGAAACCAAAGGACAGTGGGATGAAAGATAAACGTTACAGCACTTGATTCTTTTGCTCATAGTGGTGGGATTCCACTATCTGTAGTCCTTTGTATGAAACCTTGTAGGAATATTCTTTGATGTGCTACATTCCAAAACATTTGATAAACAATATGTATTCACTTCAACCTGATTTTTAAATATAAGCCACAAAGCTGTAGTTTCAGCCTTGTGATTGGTTTTATCTGTTAGTTACTATTTAGAAGGTAATCCAGAATGAAGAGTACTGTATAATCCTTTTCTGAACATGGAATATCTGTTGATAAATTTCATCCTTTTCCATTAAGCAAAACTATTCCTTAGTAAGATATATGTAGCTGCCTGATTCTAGAAGTAACTACAGTTAATACCATTAGGATTGACAATAGAATGGTATGAAGTTTTATCTCTATAGGATGTGATGCAACACCCATTGTGCATGACTGTTTAGATTCCATGTTAATAATAGTAGTAATAATAATGATGATGATGATGATTATGATGATGCAACTAGTTACATTTTTCCATACTCTAAAGCATATCTCATCATGAAAAAATCAGAAATACCAAGCAGCTGAAGTTAAATTATGGAAGAAGCAGTTTCATTAAAATGTGTTTGATTTTCTATAGAAAGATGAATAATATATGTTAGTATATGCAAAACAATTTATATGTATTATCTTAGTGATCTTACAAGGCCCTCCATACTACTTTCTTTAAATTGACAATGAAAGATAGAGGTTGACAGAATAATGACTTACCTCAAGCCAACTACTTGAGCTCATGTCGGAGGTTAGATTTAAACTGGAAACCACACATCTACATTTCTAATCTGACAGTATCAGACTCAGGCTATTCTGTGAATTTGGAAGACCCTGCCTTTTTAGCTACAGTATAAAATACTAGAGAAATATATTCCAATTTCCTTATTCAAGACTTTTGGTGTTAATACTGATGAATCCTGTATTGTTTGTCAATGTGCACAGCAAATTAGAGATGCTAGAGTATGTAGGGCAGATTAAAAATAAATTATTAACTCAAAGCCTAATTCTCAAAAAATTGAGTTAGCAAAAGTGAGGTGCAACTAAAGACATTTTCTTTGTACTCCCTGCTCCTTTTTACCATTATCTTTTTATACCAAGTTGAAATGTCATTTTTTTGCTGGTCATCTTCCCCTTCAAGTGATAGACAGTTACCTCACTCACTGCACATAAGAGCCCAGCTTCAGGGCCTTGTCAACTTCTGCCAAAGATAAACTGTGGAATGTACTTATGATAGATGGCAGGATAAGGTTCCCTTCTTGACTTTTCTATTAGCAAAGATAGTAGAATTTGCAATAACAGTATTGTGATAGCTGGTCCCTTCAGCTCCTCAAGCTTTCAAGGATCTTGTTTGCCAGCTTTTAGCAGAATGTTTTCTGTCTGGGTTACCTGATGCCCTGTAAGTAAAAAGCATCTGTTTAGCTAGTCTTTCAGTGTCACAGGAGTTGGTGACAGACAAGTGTTAATACATAAATAAATAAGCATGTAAATAAATAATTTAAAAGCAAAGTTAAGATAAGTAGTCAAGTGGTTCAAGTAAAAATCCATCCATGTATTCATCTATCTACCTGCTTTTATTATTTACAGATATTTTTATTCAAAACCCATAACTAGCTAATATCTTTATTAGACAATATTATACAAAACAGTGCACAAATTCTGAACTTTCCAGAGCTCTTCATCACACGCAATGTTACCAAAAATTGGAGCTCGGGAAAACTAAAACTTCATAGAACAAACTATGAACAAGCTAGATGTATGAAGCCATGATGCCTGTTTTCAAGCCAGTCCCAATATGGAGCCTGTGGACAAGATATCATAGCAATGTAAAGAGAAAAACTGTTTGTGCTACTACCACCACCCTAAAATTTATCAAAGACACTTCAAAGAAGCTAATTACAAAGAAAAGAAATTTAGTCTCCAAGCTGGAGCAGAAACCTTTCTTGTGACTCATCAATGAGTATGATTCTCAGGAGACAGAAAATTGCACTCAGGATTATCCAAGCCTATCCCAATCATATGTTTCATGTTTCCTGCCATCCCTTTATAATTTGAATATTGCTCCATCAACTGTAAGTGCTATGAGAATGTATTCAGTATGCTTACATAAAGGTAAAATAATATTTCTAACTCCAAAGTACAAATCACAGCAATAAACATCCATACCTAGGCCAGATGATTGGTTTGTGACCAAAAACCAGATTTTTTATTTGGCCTTTCACTTTACTTTCACTATCTTCTTTGGTACTTTTCAACTAAGTCTCAAGTAGTGCATCCAAAGCAATAGATTTGTAAGATTATATTTTATGTGATAATAAATATGCAGTTTTGTATTTGAATTAAGAAGATCAGGTCCGAAATAAAAAGCACCAGGGATGTCATGGATTAGTAAATGAAGAACCATCAACACTATAAATTTAGGATATATTCATTTTCTCCCACCTCATTCCATAAGTCAATAAACTCAATCTGAATTAAAGAAAAAGCACCTTCCTGCAATTGGATGGCAAACTGCAAATTTCCTTTGCAGATTTTTAAAAGGATTTCCTTCAGGAACTATTCTTCTGTATGTTTGGTTTTGCTTAGAATGAGATAATGCATAGAGGAAAAAAGTGAAGCTGGGTAACACATATGCAGAGGTACACTAATACCTGGAGGGTGAGGTTTTGGATGGGTGGAACCAAGTAGCACATTTTCATTCCCTATTGGCTGGCTTATTTAGGTAACTGGAAACCTCCTGATGCATAATACAAATAAAGACTGAAACTGATGGACACCACCTTAAATGGACAGATATTTAGTTCTTTGTGCTTGTTATATTGGTTTTTAATCCTTTAAATTTTATAGTTTATTCATTTTTTTAGCACTCAATATTTCATTTTCATTCTTTATTTTCTTCAGTTCTATCAAGACTTCTTGAATAAGGTTTTTTTTTCTTTGTTCCATTATTAATTTTGAAGTTTTAAAATTGAGATTTCTATCTTTTTTATGAATGAGTGTGAGTGTACATGTATGTCTTTGTTGGCTTATTAGTAAACCGATGTACTTCAGACTGGAATTGTGTATAACTGATTGAAAGACAGGTAAGTAAATAGCATTGTTACCTTGCCTTTTATCCTACAGTACCAAACTTTGCTGATATAAGTCAGGGAAGGGTTGAGAGTTATGTTACAGCACATACTTATTAGAAAGAAATCCATCTTAAAAGGGTTTTTGCCAAGTAAACACATACAGGGAAAATATTTCAGGAGAAAAAGCACAAAGTTGCTTATGTTTAAAATTATTGTGATTATCTAGATGTACAATTCCATGATCAGTTTCTAAAAATCAAGATAACATAGAGTGCCAATTAATCCTATTTCTGCAATGTTGAGTTTCTGTTGTTCTGTATTAGCACAAAATAGTTTCTGTAAAGCCTTTCTGTTTATCATGGAGGGGGGATTTCTGCAGATTCTGTTATTTGAAGAACCACATTAAAATCAAGTTGTTTGTTTAATACTCAGGATTCTGTAGAATAATATTGACTGTGATAAAGAAACCTAAACCAAATTAGATGGATGGCTTACTGATGCTCCTTCCTTAAAAAGAACCTATAACAGTTTGATTTGATTTGCAAAGTATTTTGAATTTGATGCTATAAAGATATTACTTTAAGTGACTATTGAAATGAGTTGCGGATCTGGATAAATCCAGGGGCAGATAAATGGGAAATATTGGGACAGTAACACCTAAATTATTCCCATAACTGTTATGAAAAAGAAAAACAGAGACCTGCCCCAAATCCATGAAAAATATTTAAAAGATTAGGAACTTGATCTTTCACTTAATTGCTTGAAAAAACAAACTAGCAAATATTTCAAATATTGAGTATTACTTGACTCAAGCATCTTAACATTTAAAATAAATAATATA